>PVJC01002878.1:0-75012 GCA_004026665.1 Murina feae
GGCTGGAGAGACCCAGGGACTTTAGCGATGTATTTACATATAGGCAAGATGACGCCACTTCCACACTTTTGTCCAGTGCACTCTCTCTATGATTCTACAATATATTCTCACAATGTAATGGCTGCATAGTATTCCATCAAAAGGATTCTGAGTTTGTTTCCAAAATTTTTCCTATTATAAATAACAGTTCATGAACATCTTTGTGTTAGAAATTTTCTTCAGTATTAATTTTTTTCAACAGTAATTTAAAATGTTAATGATTAAGCATATTAATTTTGAGACATTATCCCATTTAACCCTCACAGCACCACTCTGGGGTATGCATTATTTTCTGGAAACTAGAGACCAAGAGGTTACATCATTTGTCCAAGGTCATATAGCCAGCCAGTATATGATAGAGGCAGGATTTCAAAACCAGCATCATTATATTTCTTTTAAAATATGTTGATGATGATTTTTTATTAATTCAGAGCTGAAATATCTCTTTTAAAAATATTTTTTATTGATTTCATAGAGGAAGGGAGATGGGAGAGAGATAGAAACAACATCAGTGATGAAAGAGAATCATTGATCAGCTACTTCCTGCATGCCTCACACTGGGGATCGAGTCCACAACCTGGACATGTGCCCTGACTGGGAATTGAACCATGACCTCCTGATTGATAGGTTGATGCTCAACCACTGAACCACACCGGCTGAGTCTAAAACATCACTTGCCTGGATTTGCTCAGAGAAGGGGGCATTGCTGGGGATGGGGCATAGGACTTGAGCTAAGTAGACAAGCTATTCTGAACCAAAGGAATGGGGGAAGCAGATTTAGGGGAGTGGAGATGTGATGGTATGGCTTCACTTACTCAGTAAATATTTATTGAGTATTTATTACATGTTGGCAGTACATACAATGCTACTTCGTGTAGGTGAAGGGAAAGTTCTGAAAAGGTGACATTTGAGCTCAAACCTGAACATTAAAGAAGTCATCTATGTGAAGATCTAAATAGAATGGACCCAGTGTGTTTAGGAAAAAATAAGAAGACTTACTATGTTGGGGCAATCCTGTGACCCTGGGCAGGTTTCTTTACCTCTATTTTGTCACACTTAAAATGGAAAGAATTATAGTGCTCACATCATAGTGTTGTTATGGGTATTAAATAAAATAATGCACATAAGGAGCCAAGTACAGTGCCTGAAATTTAGTAAACACTTAATAAAGGTTAGTGATGCCCTTGCCAGTTTGGCTCAGTGGATAGAGTGTCGGCCTGTGGAGGGTCCTGGGTTCGATTCCAGTCAAGGGCACATAGCTGGGTTGCAGGCTCAGTCCCCAATAGGGATCATGAAGGAGGCAGCTGATCAATGATTCTCTCTCATCATGGATGTTTCTATCTCTCTCTCCTTCACCCTTCCTCTCTGAAAGCAATAAAAAAAAATATTTTTTAAAAAAGGTTAGTGATAATAACTCCACTAAGTGAATAATCTCCTACTTGCAGCAACTGAACCTTAGATGTGTTTTATCCTTTATATCCTAGTGTATGTTAGGCAAGCAATTCTTCTGTAAAATAATTATTTTATTAATTATACAGGAAAATAAGTAGTATATTCTCCTCACTTAAAAAATTAAAACACAACATTTACATCTCAATCATAGTGAAAGGACATTTCACATCCATTAGGATGTCTGTAGTCAAAAAAGGGAGGTGAATAGTAAGTGCTGGTGAGGTTGTGAGGAAACTTGAAACCTTATACCCTGTTGGGAAGAACGTAAAACGGTGCAGACCTGCGGAAAACACTTTGGCAGTTCCTCCAAAGCTTAAACATGAGTGTTCATGTGACCCAGCAATTCTGTTTCCAGGTATATAGCCAAGAGAATTGAAAACATGTCCATACAAAAACTAGTATATGAATGTTTGTGGTAGCAGTATTCATAATCATGAAAGTAACCCAATGTCCATCAACTGGCAAATGAATGGCTAACCAACATGCGGTCTGTCCACACAACGGAATACTATTCAGCCTTAAAAAAGGAAGGAAATGCTGACGCATGCTACAACCTGGATGAACCTCGAAGACAGAAAGCCAGACACAAAAGGACAAATATCGCACGATTCCACTTACATGAGGCCCCCAGAGTAGTCAGATTTATAGAGATGGGAAGTAGAAAGGTGGTTGCCAGGGGTGGGAATAAGGAGTAATGGGGAATTACTGTGAGGAGTTTGTGGTTTGCATTGGGAAAGCTGAAAGAGTTCTGGAGACGGCTGGTGGTGATGTACGCACAACGATGTGAATGCACCTAGTGCCACTGAACTGTACACTTAAAAATAGTGGAAATGGTAAATGGATTTTATTTATATCTAATTTTTCCACACAAAAAATTATGTTTAGTGAAAGAAACCAGACATAAAAGACCATATATGGTTTCATTTATATGAAATGTCCAGAACAGGCAAATTCATAGAGGCAGGAAGTAGATTAATGGTTGCCAGGAGATGGAAGGGGGGTGAATGGGGAATAACTACCAATGGTTACCAGGCTTTTCTGGGGGTATGGGGGCGGGTAACAAAATATTCTGGAATTATATAGTGGTAATGGTTACACAACCTTGTGAATATACTAAAGCCCACTAAATTGTACACTTATATAAAAGGGTGGCCCTAACCGGTTTGGCTCAGTGGATAGAGCGTTGGCCTGCGAACTGAAGGGTCCCAGGTTCGATTCCGGTCAAGGGCATGTACCTTGGCTGCGGGCACATTCCCAGTAGGAGGTGTGCAGGAGGCAGCTGATCGATGTTTCTCTCTCAACAATGTTTCTAATTCCCTATCTCTCCCCCTTCCTCTCTGTAAAAATTAATAAAAAATATTTTTAAAAGGGTGAATTTTATAGTGTATAAATTATATCACAGTGTGCCTGACCAGCGTGCCTCAGTGTTAAGCATCGAACTGTGAACCGGGAGGTCATGGTTCGATTCCCGGTCAGGGCACATACCTGGGTTGTGGGCTTGGTCCCCAGTGTAGGGCATGCAGGATTCTCTTTCATTGTGGATGTTTCTATATCTCGCTCCCTCTCTGAAATCAATAAACATATATGAGAAACCAAGATGGCAGCATAGATGAACACTGGAATTGCTGCTGGGCACAACTATTATAAAACCACAATGAAAAGAAAAAACGGACACCACCCAGATCCACAGAAAGGCTGGCTGAGCGGAAATTCTACAACTAAAAAGAGACTGAGACGCAGAGAAGGTGTGGAAATAAAGTGCAGAGGTACGGAAGTGCACGCGAAGGGGCTCGTGGAAAGGGCTGGCAGCATTGCAGGCCAAAAGGGAGTGGCAAGAAATATTCAAAATGATGAATAGCAAGAACCTACAACCAAGATTACTTTACCCAGCAAAGCTATCATCCAGAATTGAAGGTCAGGCAAAGAGCTTCACAGACAAGAAAAAGCTAAAAGAGTTCATCACCACCCAATCAGTATTATATGAAATGCTGAAAGGTATCCTTTGAGAAGAGGAAGAAGAAGAAAAAGCAAAGATAAAAATTATGAACAACAAATACATATCTATCAACAAGTGAACCTAAAAATCAAGTGAATAAAAAAAGTATGATGAACAGAATGAACTGGTGAATAGAATAGAATCAGGGGCATAGGAAGGGAGTGGAATGACAATTCACAGGGGGAAAGGGGCTTGGGGGGTGTGGGAAGAGACTGGACAAAAATCGTACACCTATGGATAAGGACAGTGGAGGGTGGGATAAGGGCAGTGGGTGGGGTGGGAACTGGGAGGAGGGAAGCTATGGAGGAAAAAAAAGAAACAACTGTAATAATATGAACAATAAAGATAAAAATAAATAAAATAAATCAATAAACATATATATTAAAAATTAATAAAAAATAAACAAGTGGCACAAGGAATGGGAGTGAATTATAGATATGCCTTAAAAGTTCTTTCATCGGAGCCTCTCATCCATCAGCAACAAAGTTACTCTCAACTATACCATTATTAGCAATTACTGGAGTGAAATTTTTAGTTCCTTTTCTAATATATATATATATGTATTTATATTTATGTAAATATTTATATATTTGTAAATATATATATGTAAATTTCCACAGCAAATATGCAAGGTATTTGTTGACTTGTTTTTGTTTGTGATTTTCATACTTAAAAATTTTTTTCTTTTACTATATCTCTTATTCTACAACTTCCTCCGCCCCCACCTCCCTTCTATCTTTCTGCCTCATTTGGACTCTGCTTCAATTGACCTAGTTTTCTCTTTAATCAAATCTCCAGGAACCAATTCATTACCATTGAAAATTATCTTACAAGCTTTATTTGGATCATTGTCAAAAACTCATTTTTTCTTTTCTTTTTGGATGACACAATCACAAAGGAAAAGAATGTTATCATTGCCCAGCCTGTGTGGCTCTGTGGCTCAATAGTTAAGCATCAGCCCAGGAACCAGAAGTCATGGGTTCAATTCCTGATCAGGAGGCACATGCCTGGGTTGTGGGCTTGATCCCCAGTTGGGGCCTTGCAGGAGGCAGCCAATCAATGATTCTCATCATTGATGTTTCTATTTTTCTCTTCCTCTCTGAAATTAATAAAAAATATATTTTAAAAAAGAATGTTATGATTCACTTGACCAGTAAAAGACAACACTTATGAATGAAATTTTAAAACCATCCACCATGAGACCTACCTGATGATAAGAATGATTGCAGCTAGCCTGACTGGAGTGGCTCAGTGGCTGAGTGTTGACCTATGAATCAGGAGGTCAAGGTTGGATTCCCATTTAGGGCACATGCCAGGGTTGCAGGCTTGATTCCCAGTGGTGGGTGTGCAGGAGGCAGATCAATGATTTTTTTTCTCTCATCATTGATGTTCCTATCTCTCCATCTATGAAATCAATAAAAATACATAAAGTAAAATAAAAACTAGATTTAAAATAAAGAAAAGAATGATTGCAGCTCAAAGCTGTGTTTGCCAGACAATCATTTTAGATTTGTTGTGCGCCCTGAAAAATGTATTGCCCCGCATCCTGATAAGGAAATCCATTACTTACCTCTGAGTAAAGAGAATGAAAGGACAAAAAGACAAAAAAACAAAAAACCCAAAACAGCAAGAATAAAACAAATTGGGAGGAGACACGCATTTTAAGCTGGTGTTGCTTTGCTTGAAAATGAAGTCTTTATGCCTTCAATATTCATGGCAGTTTTTATTCCTGCATTCCTGCTTTCTCGGAAGTCAGTGAGCACACCCATGCTAGGGGCAGCCAGCTGCCAGCCTTCAGCCACTCCCCATGTCATTTTTCTCAGCTGGTCAGGACAGTTACCCAAACAAAGTGGCCTCTGATCATCCCACCACAGGCATCCCATTCAAGAATTGCAGCCCCTGCTGGCCTGCGAGGAGACAACAAATTTCCTTTTCAGGGGAAAGTTACACATAATCTTTCTGAACTGGGTTTCCATCCACCTGGGTTACTTCCTTGGGCCTCACAGCTTGGAGCAGCACAGCAAATAGGAAGGGAAGCGAGGACATGGTTTTCAGAGCCCCACTGGGACGGGACATTTTTGTCTCCTGATGGACTAACGCTACCCCAAGTACTTCCAGCCATTTCATTATCTTCTCACCCGCACAGATGCTGCGTTCTCCGCCTGGAAGCTATAAGCCAACATCTCAGGAGAGTCTGAATTTTATTAGAAATGTGTTTGCTTTACTCAACAGTGAATGTATATTAGCTTGAGGATAGAGTGACCTTTTTTTTTTTTTTTAGTGGAAGGAGAAGTGGGAAATGAAACACGGGACTCATTTGCCAGCTGATGCTGAAGGCATAAACTAAGTAATCAGCTGGGGGAGGGTAGGAGCTTCCCATACCTTGGCTGGGATAGTGGACCCAGGGGTTTGCCTGGAAAAGGATCCGTTTTGCCCTGCCCTGGGAACACACACACACACACACACACACTCACTCACTCACTCACTCACACAGTGGACTGCCCTCAAGGGCAGCTATGACCAGGCTGAACCTAATTTCATAGGCCCTGCCCTCAGCCAGGGCTACTGTTGTCTTCAACCAGGACTGTGTCTTGCTTTGCTGATTCTCCGCCTTCTGTCATGTTCTGCAAACTAGACCCGGATCACAGAGGCAAGGAGCAGCAGGCAGCAGGCATGCCTCGGCCTGCCTGCACAGATAGAATCCCTTGGCCAAGAGCAGTGGCCCAGAAATGAGTGAATCCTGGATCCAGCAAGGGACCTCTGACCACCTGCCACTCTGCCTCCCTCCTGACCCCTCCACTAGGGGACCCTGGCTCCACAGAACTGACGAGGGGCCAGGCTGTGGCACGCGGTGTGGCGAAAGTATTACAGGCTCCTCAGTCTAACCCTGCTTGCAATCCTTTAAAAAATATGTTTTATCTTTGCTCTATAAACACTCAAGAATGCATTTTGATCAGAAGAATTGTTAAGCTGTGTTGTGGAAGGATGTGTAGGAAGGCTAAATTTTACGAAGAGATCAGGCTGTGGTATTTAAAACCCAGATCTCTCTGGATCTGCAGGGATGGGAGTTAAAAACAGATTTCAAGGTAAGTCTTGAACTGGTGGAATGCATGACAGTGCTCCTAGGCGCGGACAACTTCCCTGCTCTCTTTGGGGGTGATAAAAGGGTCCAATCCAGCCTTCTGGGCATCCTCTTCCACTTACTTGGTGACCTCAGCCACTTGCCAAGACCCACCTAAGCCTGGTCCCGTGGTTCCAGACCAACAGCATGGGCGCCACCTCCAGGCCACTCCCAAGATGTGTAGTTTCGTGAGTCGCAGTTATCCCCAGACGTGTTCATTCTGGGCAACGTGTATCCATCCTCATGGTTCAGGGCAAAGGGTTTGGGCTCCTGGGTTGGGGACACCGCCCCCAGGCAATTCTGGAATTTAGGGTTTCTGCGGGCTCGACAGCCTGATTGGCCCACCCCCTATTCTCCCACCCTGTTTGCCCCAAGTGACCTCAGAAAAGAGATGGGACTCCTCCTGTGCCAGCCTCGCTGTGTTTGGTCTCAGGGATCGCTCTTCATTTCTAACTAGCCCTGACCTCCCTCAAATCTGCCAGCCTGTCGGAAGAACTCTGCAGCCTTAGTCACTTCCTTCACTGTGACAGCACATGAGGAAGCCAGGGATGGCTAATGTCTATGACCTTGTGGAAAAGAATGTCTAGTGAGCTGGGCAGCCTTCAAGGAAGGGAGTCCACCATCACCTGATGGCCAGCAGTGCCCGGAGCACACTTGGCTGCTGCATTATTCACGGTGGCCAAGACATGGAGACACGTCCTTCGGTAGAGGAGCGGGTGAAGAAGATAAGGTACGTATGTGCCATGGAATACTACTCAGCCATAAGAAAGGATGAAATAGCTCCATTTGCGACAACATGGATGGGACTTGAGATTATTATGCTAAGTAAAATAAGTCAGTCAGAAAAAGCTAAGAACCATATGATTTTACTCATATGTGTGATATAAAATGGAGATGTGCTCGCAACCAAGGTACATGCCCTTGGTCGGAATCGAACCTGGGACCCTTGAGTCCGCAGGCCGACGCTCTATCCACTGAGCCAAACTGGTTAGGGACCGATAATTTTTTTTAAACAAGAAAATAACTTAGAAAAAGATTATCCTTGATAATCTGGCTGAGCCTTATTCAATCAGTTGAAAGGCCTTAAGAACAAACAGGTTTTCCTGAGGAAGTTTGTGAATTAAAGCATTTCCTCTCACCAAGAGTTTCCAGCCTGACCTGCCCTACAGATTTCAGACTTGCAAGCCCCCACAATCACATGACCAATTCCTTGCAATAAATCTCTTTATATCTATCTATCCATCATAATCAACCATCCATCCATCCATCCATCCTACTGGTTCTGTTTCTCTGGCAGAACCCTGACCGATACACCATGGAAGTGGCAGTGCCCAATGGTTGCAGTGGTGAGGAGTTTTGTGGACATGGCAGTGCCTGTGAGACTTTGTCCTGACTGAGTATCAGACAGAATGGCAGGAGGAGCCCCCCCCTTTCTTCACAGGCGGTGGGTATCACTGAAAGCAGCCAGTGGGGAAGCAACAGCAGATGCCTCCAGGAAGTCAGAGCTTGCCGGTCCACGTGTGTGCACACCCCCTGGGGCCACTCAGAAATACCCTGGTGAAACTTTGAAGTGATTAAGGCCCTTCCTCATCAGCAGGTATACTCAGAACCCAAACAGTAGAGTTAATAGTCATGTGACCAGGTGTAGCTCCAGAATGGCGTGGTGCAGAAAGATAGCACTCATTACCCAACAGGAAACAGAAGGCACTCAAATGAGGACTGGGCCAGGAGGGTTTGACGAACGGAAGATTGACTTGAAGGTGGGCATGGCATAGGGACACCACAAGGGCTGGGCCAGTACTCCTGGGGCTGGGAACAGCCTAACTGTGACTTCACAGGCTAAAGGGACAAGAGGGAAAGATTCCAGAACCTGGAAACAGAATTGTATACAGAAGCTTGCCTGTCAGGACCCCTTAGGGAGAGAGCCAAGGGACTAACTGATCTTCCTTTTTCTTTCCTTGATCTCTTATCTGGGCTCCTCCCAACCAGAAGTCAGGGACACGGGAGATCCTTTATGTGTGGTCCATACAGAGCAACCTCTAGGCCAGTAGTTCTCAACCTTCTGGCCCTTTAAATACAGTTCCTCATGTTGTGACCCAAGCATAAAATTATTTTCGTTGCTACTTCATAACTGTAATGTTGTTACTGTTGTGAATCATAATGTAAATATCTGATATGCAAGATGGTCTTAGGCGACCCCTATGAAAGGGTCGTTCGACCACCAAAGGGGTCGCGACCCACAGGTTGAGAACCGCTGCCTAGGCAGAAAGCCAGTTAAAGGATCATGGACAATCACCTGGAAGGCACAGGAATGCTGCCTGGCCCACACAGATTACATTGGAATGGCAAACCTAAGTAGATCTTTCCTTCCTCTGGACGGTATTTTGTCAATGTTATGCTGTATTTATAGTTTCTCTTTGTTCTGGCAATTCTTAGGCAGGGACAGCAATGTTCCCTAGAGGGCAATGGAAATGCATGTGGGCAGTTTCTCTTTCCTTTGGTTGTCTCAATGACTTGGAGGCACAGTTGGCGTTTTGTGGGCCAGAAGCCAGGAATGCTAAATGTTTTCCAACACTAAGGACAAGTTCTAAAGAATGAAAAACTGGTTGAAAGCCCTGGGGGGTAGGAGGGGCTTTACCAGGTGAAGGCAGCAGAGAGGCTGTGGCTAAAACTGGGGCATCTGGCCCTAACTGGTTTGACTCAGTGGATAGAGCATCTGCCTACGGACTGAAAGGTCTCAGGTTCGATTCCAGTCAAGGGCATGTACCTTGGTTGTGGACTCATCCCCAGTGGGGGGTGTGCAGGAAGCAGCTGGTCCATGTTTCTAACTCGCTATCCCTCTCCCTTCCTCTTTGTAAAAACCAATAAAATGCATTAAAAAAAGAAAAAAAAAACTGGGGCATCTGGGAGAAAGCTGGTAATGCCTAAGGGTATGATGCTTGGGTTGCCAGCGTTCATGGGAGAGCCTGGTCTAACTGTCTGAATAATGAGGCCAGGACCCTGGGCCAGGTCCCCATGAGCTCTGCTCTGAGAAAGATGACAGCTCCAGGCTCTTGTTCCCACACTGTGTCACAGAAGCTTCTGCCTGGACACAGGCTGTCAGAGAAGAAGAGGAGGTTCACGTAGGACTCTCCTCCTGACGTCTGCGCTTCCACAAAGGCAAGCGCGTGGCCACGCATATTCATTTAAACCCCAGCCTTTCCTCTCCCATATTATTTTGAAGTAAATATTAGAAATCATATTATTTCTTATGTACATGTTTTAATATATCTCTCTAAAAGACAGGCACTTCCTTTTTGAAAACATTGAAAACAAATTAAGAATCATTCCTTCTGTCCTGGCAGGTGTGGTTCAGTGGTTGGAGCATTATCCCGTACACCGAAAGGTCGCTGATTTGACTCCCAGTCCGGGCACATGCCCAGGTTGTTGTTAGGCCCATAGGGCAATACAATCCTTAAATGGCCATTTGTAAAGCTTCCCGCCACAGTAGAAAATAAGACCAGGAAAAACTCCCTGGACACCAGGGATCAGACCATACAGAGCATGGAAACTGTCTTGAAGGCACCTAATCCTGCACCTGCATTCCACCCACATCCAATCCCACCTCCGCCCCCACACCCACTGACAACTTTCCTCCAGTCACTGTCTACAGGATGGAGCTCCTGGGTGCGGCCTTCATCGACCCCGGGTCCCCTTGGCTGGTGCTGTGCAGCCTTCCCTTTGGAAGTCCCATCTCCCACCCGCTGCCCTTAAATTCAATTAAACTGCCTCTGAAATGGCTAGTTGGCCTGTCTTCAAGCACTAGCCACCATGTTCACCTTCCAGTTGTGGGTTTAGTCCCTGATTGGGGTGCATAAGGGGGGGCTCCCTCTCTAAAGCCAATAAAAACATTTTAGAAAAGAATAATTCTTTTTTATCATCAAATATCTAATTAGAAATCAACCTTCTCTTTGTTTCATACCTGCCAAACATTTAAAAAAATATATATTTTATTGATTTTTTTCAGACAGGAAGGGAGAGGGTTAGAGAGTTAGAAACATTGATGAGAAACATTGAACAGCCGCCTCCTGCACACCTACTGGGAATGTGCTCACAACCAAGGCCATGCCCTTGACTGGAATCAAACCTGGGACCTTTCAGTCTGCAGGTGGATGCTCTCCACTGAGCCAAACCGGTTAGGGCTATACTTTATTTATTTATTTTTATGTTTAACTGGGATCCAGTGAGGTTTCATATGATAACTGATTAAATAAGTTTTTTAAAGTCTCTTTTAAATTTATAGGTTACCCTTCCCACTTTCTATTACATCCTTACAATTTATTTTGTTGTAGGGAAGCTAAATTATATTTAAAAACTAAATTAAAATGATCTGAGATCACAGGTTGGTCTTAAAGCAATCAACGGGGAGAGGGCAATCATCCATATTTCCCACCTTTTTGTAGTCAAACACTGCTTCATTGACACGGCAGTAATCGATAAAGAGATAGCATTGCATTTGTAATGTTAAGCCTTCGAAAGGGAAAGCTGCACAGCATTGCATTTGGAATGTTAAGGGGCACAGGCGTTTCTGTTTGAGATAGTATTTTCATTTTATTAACTCGTTTCGAAGCAGTCTAGACTCCATAGTTATTCCTTTCACTGGTGGTTTCTAAAAGGAAAGTTTAAAGACATCTGGTTGCTATGGCTGCATAGAGTAGGGAACTGACAAGCCTCCTTTACCTACAGTGTAAAGGATTTGAGGGATGGCTCTTATCTCCATCACATTTAATTGAATGTAATTTCCCATTATCCATTGGGGGGCAGGGTGAGCAGAGGTTCTGCCCCCAAAGAGCTCTGAGGATTAGCCTACCCAGGGAGGGGTGAGGGGAGAGAGGGCGAAGGGGGCAGCGGGCCAGAAGGGCCCTCTCACCCCCTGCCTGCCCTTTGAATCTTGCCAGTGTACACCCTGCCTCGAGAGAGGGTGGTTCTGGGAGAGCTGCAGAGAAGCTGGGCTGGGCAGTCGGTCATAGGTCTTGACAACACCAGGGACGCCTGGTCTGGGAATGGGGCCAGGCTGGGTTATTTTTCTGACTGTTATGGGCCTCAACATACATTCCTTTCTCCCGTCCAAGCTGGAAATTCCATTGCACTGAGCATCTGAATGTGAGCACGTGTGTGGTATGAGGAGCACGTAGGGAGAAGCTGGAAGGACCTTTGTCTGTGCCCTTTCCCTGCCCTGAAATCCCATCCCTCGGCTCCAGTGCCTGGGTCTCTGACCTGGAAACTTGGATGCAGAGGAGAGATTTGGGGCCTCTAGTCCCCTTCTGGCCTATGTCAGGGCAGAGGGTACAGCCTGAACGAAGGAGTGGAGGTGGGCTTGGCAAGGTTATTTAGAGCAGGCCTGTAGGGTGAGTATAAGGAGAGGGGACCAGGGGCCAGGCCATGCAGGGCTTCAGGGACTATAGTGAAGAGTCTGATGCTGAAGACTGAAATGAGAAGCCACTGACATTTAAAAACAAACACAAAAAACTGGTAAAATTCACACATAAAACTCATTGTAATGTGTACTCCAATTCCAATTACTCCTTCCACTCGCCCCACTCCAGGCAAACATTAGTTTGCTGTCTCTATGGATTTGCCTGTTCTACACATTTCATATACATGAAATCATACACTAATGGCCTTTCGTGACTGGCCTCTTGCTTAGTGTCATGTTTTCTAGGTTCATCACGCTGTAGCATTTATCAGTACGTGACCACAGCTTTTTAAAGGGCACATGTGAAGCAATCTGATTTACATTTTAGCATCATTTTTACTGCTATGGAGAGAATGCACAGGTGAGAAGCCAGAGTGTAAGGGGGCAGAGTTAGGGGCTGTCTCGATGGGGAGGTTGGGAGATGACCGAGTTGTGGAAAGATGGCTTGCAGCGGTAACGGAATGAGGGGGCATGTTTGAATTATTTTTGAGGTACTGTTGACAGGACTTGCTGATGGATGGGTGATGAGGGAAGTGTGGCGTCAGGTCCCCAGGAAGTCCAGGGCAGGGGAAACAGGTGTGGGGAAAGATCAAGAATTCTATTTTGGGTATGTTAAGGTTGGAGATGTTAATTAGGTAGTGGGAATTCGAACCTGGGAATTAGTGGTAAGTTAGCGCTGGAGATAAAAACCTGAGGATCATCAACCAGAAGATTGAGTCTAAATCCAGGGGAATATGTATTAAATTACATGCATTATAATAAATCGATTTGCACCCCCAAGGGTGACCAAGAGCAGGAGGTTGGCAAGTCTAATAGCTCCCAGGTACTAGCTACAACCAGAATATTCTGCATTTGAGTGAGACTGCATTTCAGCAGCATCTTCGAGGTCTGTATTCACAGCCACCAACCTCACTCAACAGACCTCTTTGCATTTCTATTGCCACTCCAGTGGTTAGTCCTGGGCCCCAACAACCTGCAACTCTCATTGTGGGTGTTAACTTCCTTTCAATAAAAACCAAGAGGGATCTGGGCCTTGGACTCCAGTTAAAAATAAACGCTGCCCTAACCAGTTTGGCTCAGTGGATAGAGCGTTGGCCTGCAGACTCAAGGGTCCTGGGTTCGATTCCGGTCAAGAGCATGTACCTTGGTTGTGGGCACATCCCCAGTGGAGAGTGTGCAGGAGGCAGCTGATTGTTGTTTCTCTCTCATCAATGTTTCTAACTCTCTATCCCTCTCCTTTTCTTCCTCTCTGTAAAAAAATCAGTAAAATATATTTAAAATAAATAAATGTTTTGTTCCAGGAGATCGTTCACATAGAAGAAACCAAACTTACACATATTCATAAAGTGTTCCTAAATTGTTATGCTTTCAAGTGATTTAACCCTCCCAGGGGCAATCCATACTTCTTCCTATGCGGGTGGCTATCCTACTTGCTAACAAATGGTGTCTGGGAGAAGTCTTATCACCAAAAGCAAACACCTGACCAAGCTGGTCCACTTCTGTTCAAACAGCAACGGGGCCTGGTCCCCACCTTTGGGTGGCAGCAATGGGGAGGGAAGATGTACACTTCCCACAATTGTCCTTTGTGGCCTACACCGGTATATGCCAATCACTGTGAAACGTAGGTGCAGGAACTCAGGCCAATGAGATGAGAGGCTCAGGAGGAAGGAAATGTACTTGAACCCTCACATCATGAACCGTTCTCCCTTTGCTAAACCGACCCGTTAGCCAGGAAGGGCACCCACGGGCAAGACTGCTAATAAATCATGAGCACTGGAGCTCCCTGATGGTTCGCTGCCGGCAATTTCAGGGCAGAGGGCTTTGTTTCTTCATCTCCTGGCCCTGGCTGCTCCCCTCACTTATTCATCAGATGAATGCCTGCCATGAGCCTGCCTTAGTGCTTGGGTTCAACAGAGAACAAGACAAGAATTCTGTCCCCATGGAATCTAAATGGACAGACCAAAAAACAGATTGATAAGTAAAATATACCAGGAGGGGGGAATGAATGAGGAAAAATCACTAGGGAGCACCACTGTGGTATAGAAGGGGGGGGGAGGGGATGTATTTTCCGGAGGGAGCTCAGGGAAGGCTTCCTAAGGTGACATTTGAGCACAAACCCCTAAGAAGTTGCAGGAAGAAGGCACCCAGGAAGAAGGAAGAATGTACACAATGGCAGGAGCCAGAATGAGCAGGAGAGCAGGAGACGAGGTCAGGGAGGGAGTGGCCCATAGGTCTGAAGAGCAAACAGACAGGTTTGAAGAGAAGGCTGACAACATTCCTCTTACTTTTTAAATAAGATCACTACACCTGCAATGTTGAGAGTGGACTGTAGGAGGCAAGGATGGAAGCCAGAAGACTGCTCAAGAGGTTTTGGTGGTGAGCCAACAGAGAGAATTATGGCTTACGCCAGAACGGTATTGGTGGAGATGCCACCAGGAGTTAAAACTAAAAAAGCCACACTTTCAAATCAAAACCACAAGGAGACACCACCTCACATCCACAGGCCCCCAACCATGGATTAAAAACAGTATAGTATTTATTGAAAAAAAATCCATGTATACCATCTAACTTCTGGGTATGATATAGAAGGCAGTTAGACATGTGGAGAGGAAGAACCCCAGGTACGAAAAGCCCTGGGTACCTCGTAATGGACAATTGTAAAGTATGGCCTTCCATCCCCCAGCGTATCGCTGGACATGCAGTTTAGATCCCCTTAGAGAAGGAACAAGGGGGCTGGAGGGTCAGGTGGAGAATCTCATTTTAGATAAAATTCCTTCTCTTTTTCCCTCCTAACTTCTGCTTCTAGCCAATCCTTTGGTTCCCTAGTTAGCTTGTTTGTGGGAATTTTTCTTCCATCTTGTAGTTATTTCTCACCCAAGCTGTCTTCTTCAATCATTCAGTAATTATTTCATGGGCATGTCCTCTGTGTCATCTTCATATTTCATCTGCTAACAGCTCTGAACAGAGGTGGATCCCTTGCCAATTAACTGGACATAATCCCATTTTTCCCAAAACCAAGGTCTAATAAGCCCTTTAGCCACACACCTGTGGTGCTAATTAATATTTTCCTCAAAGTTTTAGTACATTTGCACAACACTTAAAATATTACTTATTTTTTTTCTTAAAAACTTGGCTTGGAGCCCAAACATTGCTACAAAGTAGCAAGCAATCTTGAGTTTCTCTGTAGAAAGTGAGGACTGAACTGACCAGCTAAAACACTTCTAGCATCATATGCAAATTTCATTTCAACCTAGCTATAATGAGACAGGTAGCCTTTATGTTACAAAGTCTCTCCCCTTAAAAATATCTCTTTCAAGGAAGAGACAAAACCTAGATCTACAGAGTTCCCTGTAGCCTTGTCACATGATAACAACAAAACCACCGCAGGTTTTTTGTTTTTTTTTAAACAAGTGCAGCCCTGGACTGTTTCTTTCAGTGGCTAGAGCATCAGGTTCCGGGTTCGATTCCAGTGCATATGGGAGGCAACCAATCGATGTGTCTCCCTCACATCGATGTTTCTCTCTCTCTGTCTTTCCCTGTCCAATCGATGTGTCTCTTTCATCATTGATGTTTCTATTTTTCTCTCCTCTCTCTCTCTTCCTCTCTGAAATGAATAAATAAAAAGTGACTACAAAATCTATAGAGATCAGGTGAGAAAACTGATCTCTCAAACATTTCCAGAGACATTCCACCCTACAGCAAATGCAACCAGACATTGCCAATAGAAGCATTTCAGAGAAATATTTAGCATCAAGAATACAACAGAAAATAGCACTACTCATTAAAGGTGCAGTAATAGACAAAACTTCCTTTGAAATCCTAGGGAACAAATAGTTTTAAAATATGATCAATTTAAACACACAGCCACAATATAAGCAAGCGTCTATTAATTTATACTGATGGTATCCTGAAAGGCTTAAATAGCTTATTTTAAAATTGTACACTGCAATAGAAAGGAACCAGAATCTCATAAAGTTTCTAGGTCCAAATAACAATTTAGAAAAAATTATGAATTCAGAAGAACATGAAAAATGATACTACAGAGAAGTAATCAGCAAACCTGGACTGGAAATTCTATAGGACAGAGGACCTACATTTTTCATAAATGCAAGAAAGAAACAAATGAGATGGTAAGGGAACTCACAGATTACAAGTCATGAGACTGATCAACCATTACCACAATGTGTAAACTTTACTTAGCCTGATTCAAGGAACTTGTAAAAATAAATGAAATACTCAGAGATAAAATTATCTGATGTGTGCGATAATATGGTAAGTGGAGGCATAGATGAAACAGTATTGGGAAAATACTGATAAATGTTGAAGCTGGGTAATGTATACATGGGATCCATTAAGCAGGTGACCCTTGAACGACATGGGTTTGAATTGCCCAGGCCCACTTATACATGGCTTTACTTTCAATAAATATTCATACTGTGGTTTTTGTGTGTTTGTGTATGTATGTGTTATGTCTTTGTTTTGTTAATCCTCACCCGAGGATATTTTCCATTGATTTTTTTTTTTTTTGAGTAGAAGGGAGAGGGAGAGAGAAACATCAATTGGTTGCCTCCCAATGGGCCTGACCAGGGCTGGGGATAGAGAGTGCCACGGAGGTACATGCCCTTGACTGCGTGGCCAACTCCCTAGGACACCCACCCCAACATGTCTTGGGGTGAGGAAGATATATATTCTGGGGGTGTATTTTCTTTTTTTTTGGTTTTGTAACAAGTTATCCATGAACACTACATTGTTCTGCATAGACACTACTATATGGTTTCCCCTCTCTGATTCAAATCATTCTTTCAACCTTAAACTTAGACTAATTTACTTTTATTTTTTTCCAGACTTAAACTATCGCAATCTTGATTCCATGCCCTGGGCTACCATTTAAGGTATCCTGTTTTGATGAGACAATTTGCTAGGTATTAAAGTAATAATGCTTTCTGCAAATCTACATACCTATGGCATACTTAGAATCTATCATCTAATTTAAAATATATATATATATTTTATTGATTTTTTACAGAGAGGAAGGGAGAGGGAGAGTTAGAAACATCAATGAGAGAGAAGCATCGATCAGCTGCCTCCTGCACACCCCCTGCTGAGGATGTGCCTGCAACCAAGGTACATGCCCTTGACCAGAATCGAACCTAGGACCCTTCAGTCCCCAGGCCGACACTCTATCCAGTGAGCCAAACCAACTAAAGCTATCATCTAATCTTTTAAGCATTATATAAGTGGTACCTATTTATTATCTCAAAGTGTTCCTGTAGGACTACTTTGAAGCAGTTGTGTTTTTTTTACATAAAATTAAATAATAAGTAAGAATAAATTCCTAAAATCGAACACCAAATTATAGATATGACTAGCTACATACATACTAGAGGCCTAATGCACAAAATTCATGCCAGGGGCTCAGACCCTTGCAGCCTCGACCAGCCTTGCAACCTTGGCTTCGTCTGGAAGGTCAGTGGATGATCATTCAGATGGCTGTTCTGCTGTTCAGTCTAATTAGCACATTAGCTCTTTATTATTCAGAATGTACTACAATTTATAGAAAAATTTAAAAATATATATTGTAACCCTTCAAATAAATGTTTCAAAAGTATTTACTCAACAGAGATTTTCATGGCTCAGAAAAGTTTCAAGTTACTTTGGGGAAACTGAATTCATCACCTGAAAGTGATTTCATTTTTAACAAAAATAAATGAGTTTATTTTCAAGAGACAAAAGTCTCCATTTCTTCTACATAAAACCATTCATTTGGCCTTAAATCCAAAGAGTTAAAATGAGAAATTCTATGGTCAATAAACCTTTTAAACTATTTATTTTTTACTATTCAGTAATTTTTTATAACCTAAATTATCAATTAATCATGGAGGTAATCTGAGAGATAATGTGTAGAAAGAGGTATTGTTCAATGCCTGGGTAGGAAGAAAAGATGAGTGGAAGTACATAAAGAATAGGAAAAAATTGCCCTCGCCTGTTTTTCTCAGTGGTTGGCACATTGGCCCTCGAACTGAAAGGTCCTGAATTTGATTCTGATCATTTGCACATACCTTGGTTGCAGGCTCGATTCCAGGGGCCACTCGTGCCACTCGTGGGAGGCAACAAATCGATGCGTCTCTCACACACTGCTGTTTCTGTCTCTCCCTGTCCCTTTCACTTTCCTAAAAACCAACGGAAAAAATATCCGCGGGTGAGGATTAACAAAAAACACACACAAAAAACAGGAAAAATATGGCAGAAGACAAGCCCCTGCCTCTGCAAGCATGGTTCCCCACCCTGCATGTGGAACTAACTGCTGCTGTTGGCTATGAGCAGAGAGGAGCTGGGATAGCTTCTGACACTGACAACACTACATTCTTCCTAGAATCAGTGTTTCAATGGTGATTTTTTTAATTAAAAGGACTATTTAAAACATATGGTAAGAAATTAGACTTTTATAAGTATCACAAATAAGTTTACTTAAAATTAGCCCAGTTACATATTTTTTAAGTTTCGGAACTTTCCCCTCCAACGTCCATAAACCAGGATAGGTTCGCGTGAGACCTCCAGTCCAACCTGGAGCATCAAGAAGTGATGGTCTAGGTACTCTGACACATTTCTCTTGTCACTGAGACACAGTCACAAACAAAACACATCTCTTGCCTGGATGAGTAGGAAGAATTCACTTATAAAGAGCTTCATAAAATGTCTATGAAAGAGAACTGGTAATATCAGAAGAGTTCCAGCACTTCAATTGAATATAATTCTCTATTATTCTTTTCTTGATTCAATTTCTGTAGCTCACGAAAACTTACTTCAATCTTGTTGAGCTCGGAACAAATGCATATCTAAAGAAAAAAGTTTCAGAATAACTTTTACTATTACTCTACATATGGACAAGCCCTCAATTATTACTTACAACTATTTCAAGAAAAAGTTTAAGAATAAATTATAATTCAGGTAATACTTGGGTACAAAATGAATTCAGTATAGATCAAATTATCACACACCTGAGATTTCACAAACTTGTAAAGACTTAACAGTAGACTTTTGGCTTCTGGTATCATTACCACAACAGTAAAATTAGCATCTAGAAGTAGGCATATCCAATCCATAATCTGAAAGTAAACAGGAAAATAAAAATTAAGATTTTAAATTTAATTTTAGGTTGATTCATTTCCTAATATCCATGATTATATCAAACAGTTATAACTCTTCCTTACAAATACCTGATAATTTTAGTTTAGAGATAAAAGAATTTCTAAACAATATAAAAAAAGCTCTTTTCTGCCTCTTATTTTATTTTTTTAAATCCTCACATGAGAATATTTTTCCCATTGATTTTCAGAGAGTGGAAGTGAGGGAGGGAGAGAGAAACATAGATTGAGAGAGCGACTTTGATTGGCTGCTTCCTGCAGTGCCCAACCAGGGCTGGGGGAAATCAACCCTGCAACCTAAGTTCATGCCCTTGACTGAGAATCAAACTCATGACCTTTCGGTGTATGGGCTGGCACTCTAACCACTGAGAAAAACTGGCCAGGGCACTTTTCTGCTTTTAAACTTGCTATTTAAAAAGCATAATGGCATCTTTTTCATAGTATTCAGCAGTAAAGAGAAAGCTACAGTGATATTTAGTTCAACGGAAAGTTATTCTTTATGATTACTGGCAGTTATCTCCTATTCTGAAATATAAACTATGCTCCAAGAATAGGGTATTACAGATGAACTACCATGAACTAAAATAAAATTATTGCTATACATTTATTAAAATACCCTATGTAGGTCTACATTTCCAAATGGTGTAGTTAACAAGCAAATATCACTGTTATGAAAAAGTATTAAGGAAACCAATGTCTATTTGGGGGGAGAAGGGAAAGCTGATATCCATGAAAGTCCTTACACCAAAATAGATTTTATATGCATCAAAGAGTTAAACACAGAAAAAGAAACTATGAATGTACTAAGGAAAAACAGTGTGCCTATTTTTACATTTTAGAGTGGGAAGGGCATTAAACATGATATAGCCACAACAAAGCCATAAAGAAAAAAATTTAATAATTTTGACAGGAAAAAATATAATGCACTTGATTAAAAAAAAGACTAATTTCATCAAATACAAAGAATTCTTAAAAATACATATTTTTTACTGCTGAAACTGGGAATAAAACTACAAACACTTGATAAACCAAAGTGAAAAAGACATGACATGCAATAGAAAAATGAACAAAGAACCCAACAAGGCAGTTCACAAAAATGAATATAAAATAGGCAAGAAAAGATGGTCCAATACTCTTATTATCAAAGAAATGCAAATTAAAATAAAGCACCATTTGTTATCTATTTGACTGGCAAAGAGTAAGGTCTCAGACCTTTGAGGTAGTAGTACTGATTGTCACAAACCTTCAGAAAGGTAATCTACCATTTTCAGAACAAAAAATATGTGCAGCCCTAACCAGTTTGGCTCAGTGGATAGAGCGTCGGCCCGCGGACTCAGGGGTCCCAGGTTCGATTCCAGTCAAGAGCATGTACCTTGGTTGCAGGCACATACCCAGTAGGGAGTGTGCAGGAGGCAGCTGATCGATGTTTCTCTCTCACCGATGTTTCTAACTCTCTATCCCTCTCCCTTCCTCTGTGTAAAAAATCAATAAAATACATTTTTTAAAAAGTGTGCATCTTTTATTAATTGATTTTGCTTATGGACATTTACCCAATAGGTAGTCTCTCATAAATATACAAGAATATCTAGATAAAGATTTCCGATGAAGGTCTGTTCACAATAGCAAAAAACTATAAACAACTCAACTGCTGCCATTTAGAGGACAAATTAAGATTTTCCAAAAACTGAAATAGAATCTAGTCATTAAAAAGGATACTGTTCCAGAAAATGTCTAAAATATAGCATTGAGTGAAAAAAAAATTACAGAATAGGTGTGCATATTATGGTATTGTTAGATATTTCAACTATAAAAACTCACTACTTAAAAATTTTAACTTGTATTTTAAAATTAAAATTAAGTGTTTGAAATACTTAGAGTAACGCATTCTTAAACCACAATGATTTTAAAAAAATTCTCACCCAAGGATATGTTTTTATTTATTTTAGAGAGAAAGGAAGGGAAAGGCAGAGAGAGAGAATGAGAGAGAGAAAAAACAATGATTTTTAAATTCTATTTCTTGATGCATTCATTGGTTGATTCCCGTGCGTGCTGATGGGAGACTGAACCTGGAACCTTGGCGGACAAGAATGAAGCTCTAAACAACTGTGCTACTCAGCAAGGGCATCATTCTCTTATTCTTAAGAGGTTATTAGGAGGATACTTATCACCCTCTCCCAATGAGGCTAAGGAAATTCTTGAAAAGGGTCACAAGAAAGAATCATGAATTTAAGGTAAATTTATGTTATTTCGTGTAGAATTGTAAGTTTAAAACTCAATCTACCAAATTGAAAGATGCTCCCGACCTCCCACTCCAGTGGTTTGTATACAGGTTGAGGAAGAAAGTTCATATGGACTAGAAGACAAGGAGAAATCAGTTACTGAATCCAGGTTTTAACACTATATATAAACGAAATAAACAGACTTTCCCCGGCCCTGAATAAAAATTAAAAAATTATCTCACCTGGTTTAGGGTTGGAGGGTGTATTCCAGGAAGAGTCATAGTAGCATTTTCACTGCACTTCAAATAAAGAAAATACAAATACTGGAGAAATAGCTGGGAGGGGGAAGAAAAAGGACAATTTATCATTTGTGGAAAGCTAACAAGAGACTGGAAGGAATTTTAAGAGGCTAACTTAAAATCTTACTGAATTTTAGCATCTAATGACACAAAAATAAATAAAACTGCAGTCCCTGCCATCAATGAGGAGATCATATGGTTTGGGAGGGGTGGGTAGGGGGTTTATTTATAAATAATAAGTAGAGAAGAGAGAATCCTTCTTCGGGCAATTTTTTAAATAGTTTATAACTTAGATGGATTAACGTGGCCTTCAGGCTTGGCTCCAGGACCATGCCAATGTCTGCCAACCAAAAATCTCTCTGGTCTCCTAGGCACAATTTTCACAATGAGGGCTGTGGAACCTCGTATTCACATAAAGGAAGCTGCTATCCTTTTGAATGCCCTACAAGCTTGTTGGAGTGAAGGCGCAAATTTAAATCAGAAGTAAAATTCCATAGGATTTATAAGAACACTCACAGTGATATGTTGTGCTGGGATGTCTTTCAAGTGAGGCAGAAGAAACGTTTCACTATATGCTGAATGAAGAACTGCATTTCTATTTAGGAATAAAGGAAAATCTTATACCAATAAATAAAAGCAGGGCAAGGGGAAAAAATGGAGACCTACCTATCACTTGTAATATTTTAAGCAAAAAAAGTATACCAATAAATAAAGGCTTTTTCTACTAAAAGAAAGGCTTTCCCCCTTCCTAATAATTTTTAAAAAATTATATGAAAGTTTTACTTTTCTAGAAGAGTTCTACCACTGAATATCCTCCTAATTACTAGAGAGTGGTACTCAGAATACCAATTTTAGAATTGAAGAGTATAGCTTCTGACGTAAGAAAACACACTTAAGTAAGCTGTTCCAGTATAGTAATGAATGTAATCCATTTTCAAGCAGAAACTAAAAAAACCCTAAAAAACAAACAAACAAACAACAACAAAATCCACCCTGGGTTTTTGGTCAGTTCATTAGTGTTGGCCCAATAGACCAAGGTTGCCAGTTTGGTCCCTGGTCAGGGCACATACAAGAATCAACCAATGAACACAAAAATAAGTGGAACAACAAGTCAAGGTGTCTGTTTCTCTCTCCACGCCCCCTTAAAATCCATTTTTAAAAATCACTTTAAGCCCTAACCGGTTTGGCTCAGTGGATAAAGCGTCGGCCTGCGGACTCAAGGGTCTCAGGTTCGATTCCGGTCAACGGCATGTACTTTGGTTGCGGGCAAATCCCGAGTAGGGGGTGTGCAGGAGGCAGCTGGTCGATGTTTCTCTCTCATTGATGTTTCTAACTCTCTATCCCTCTCTCTTCCTCTCTGTGAAAAAGCAATAAAATATATTTTAAAAATAAATTATCTAATCATTCCTTAGTTATTGCTTGGCATTCGACTATACGCCCCAAAAGAGACAATACATAGAAAACTATTTCAAAGGATACAGGAGAGCTGCTCTTTTTGGTATTACAGGGCACGAAGTGGTCTCCTCTATTGTGTTCTGAGGCTTTTCACTTAACTCTTTATCACAGTTATCACAATTATCTTCTTCAGGATTGAAGCCATTTTGAAGAATTCCCATTTGCTCTTTCATCTTCTCATCTTGTACAGCATCACTGTAGTCAGAAACTGACTCCATATTAACAACTGTTTCTTGAAGACTGTCATCACCAATGCTATGATGTTAATTGAAAGAAATTAAGTCTTATTGGTCTTTGAACTTACTGGAAAATTTTTCATTTTCTAAGCATTCAGTCTTAGAAATCAAATAACACAATAGATTGAAAATGCAGTGAAAGAAGGGGACCACTGGCTTCTAACTTACCTCAAAAACATTTTTAAGCAAGCGCAGGTGACTGCTTCAGGAATGTCAGGGAACTGCTGGAGACAGAGCTGCAACATCTGTACATCTGTCTTTTCTAATGCAACTTCCATTAAGCCAGGGCACAAGCTAAGAAAAGAAAACATGTATCATCTTCATATCTTAAGAAAAATCTCAACTGCAAATAATTTATAAGGTTTTTCAGAGCATGAAAATTAGAACTATAAGAAACAAGGTTAAAAAAAGTTATGCACGTAAAGTTCGGTGTGCAAACGTTTACCTGTAAGAAAGCACATGCATCTGGATAAGCTGCATCAGAGAGTTCCTCGGATAAAATGATGGTTCTGTTTTACATCTTCCCAGAAGTCCTATTACTATGTCCCCAATAACAGTATGAAAATCAGGTGTCCGCTTAATAGCCAAAAATTTACGTAGTTCTATTTCAATGTGTTTTTCTGAATCTTTCTGAAAGGGCAGATTTAAAGAGTTCAGTTTGGTACATTAATAAATGTCACTCTGAACTTAAAGGTTCCCTAGCTCAACATTTTCTTAAGTCACTAATGGCATCCATGCATTTCTGTGAAAATGGAGTTGACAATTTGCTGCACAAAGACAAATGGCAAAGAAAAAAAAATTCAAGGGTTTAGAATTAAAATTCTTTAAGAGGATAAACTGCAAATATTCAATGCAAAGCTGAATGAGATACTGCTGAGAGCACCACCATCAAACAAAACGCTTAGCAAGTCAAATATGCCAAAATATTGGGTCACTATGAAAATCTTAAGGTACTATACAAGTGTTAGCTATAGCTATAAAAATGATCATAAAAATAAGATAGAATGAAAAGTAAGTAGGATTTCTTTTAACCACTTGACTTTTCTTATTTCTAATATTTTTTCATTTACCTTTATGGTTGATAGAAGTTGCTGGGATGCTGGAACTTCTGGCTGTACACTTGCTTCAATTTTCTTTCTCCTTAACTATAATTAAGTAAATTGATTAGGATCTCAAAATAATTCAAAAACCCCAATATATATTTAGAAGAATATAAAACATCCCAAAGAGACTAGCAAACATATGTTCTAATCACGAAGGTTTTTTTTAATAATTTAATTTTGTTATAGTGAAAAGTTGGTTTATTTAAACTTTTAACTTAAATGTCTAATACTTTTAAGGTTTATTTTTTATTAAAATTTTTTTAAAGTTTATTTATTGATTTTAGAGAGAGGTAAGTAGAGGGGACAACAGGGGAAGGATAGGGGAGAGGGTTAGATAGAGAGAGATGGACATTGATTTGTTGTTCCACTCATTTTGCCTTCACTGGTTGACTCTTGCATGTGCGCTGCCCAGGGTTTAGACACACAACCTTGGCCTATAAGGATGATGTTCTAACTAACTGAGCTACCTGGTCAGGGCAGTTTTTTGTGTTTTAAACCCAAAATAAAACCTTTATACTCAGGAAGGTATTTTACTAATTGCTAATTGGTCCATTTTCATACCTGGATCTTACCTAAAAACATGCCCATAAAAATGAACTACTAGATAACATGTGTCATTTTTGGATAAATGCTGTAGGGTTACTGAGTTCAAGATTTAAATTGCCCCATCATGCCCCACGGTATCACTCAGTGATTGAGCGTTGACCTATGAACCAAGAGATCCTGGTTCAATTCCCAGTCAGGGCACATGATCCGGTTGTGGGCTAGGTCCCAGTAGGGGTGTGTAGGAGGCAGACAATAAATGATTCTCTCACATCATTGATGTTTCTCTCTCTCTCCCTCCTTCTCCCTGGCTATCTGAAATTAATAAAAATATATTTTAAACTGCCCCATCATTAAAATCAAAACTGTAAGAGCTGTACAGATATGAATCATTAAAATAATTCAGCCTTTTCCTATTTTATAATATTTGCACTAGTATTTGTATTTCGATGACCAAACTTACAATTCTCTTTGATGGCTCTGAGTTCTGAGATCCAAGTCCCTGAGAGGTTTCCCAATTTACAAAATGAGGCATGGTCTGAGTGCCTAAGAAAATAAAAAAATACACAATTTCTAGCATTCTTTGACCTGTGGTATTTACTCCACCAAACAATCAAACAAAAAACCACCACCACTTATGCACAACTCAAGAGAGGCTTGTCCATTTAATTTTACTGATGACCCCAGATAAGTATGTCACTGTATAGTAAAAGGCTATGTGCCCAGCAACATTAAGCTAACAGACGAGACTGGTGGTAAACTAGGGAGGGTAGAGGTAGTCATGATTTTGTCTGGGGGACTCTCCCCTTGCCCCGAAATCAGAAGAACACTGATGTTCAAAACCACAGTGTAGCTCTTAAGCCTGTGGCAATACCTGCAACATGGACTGTTTCCCAGGTAGATACCTGGGACAAGAAAATGCCAATAATCAGTGGCAAATTTCAACATTAAGAACAGACTCTATAAATTGATGGCTGTTTATATTAATCAAACAAACTAGTAAGTTCCTACCTGGATCTTGACCATGCTTGAGTTTTCCAAGAGCACCTGCTAATGATGACATTTCACACTTGTATGGAATCACAGTTAGAATTTTTCCATGTAGCATAAATAAATGTTCCCCATAATACCAAAGCTACAAAAAAAGTTATAAAAATGTAATCATTTTTCCCACTGCTATGATCTGATTCAACAAAGTCATATAACTTATGGTGTGAGCAATCTTAATAGAACACAAAAGGACATGATAAAGTTAAGCAACTTTTCAGAACAATCCTATGTACACCTTATTAATTGGGTAGCTTTACATAGTTCTTACTTTTGCCGATGTCTGAATGAAGCATAAAATTTAAAAGATACTCTTGACTCAAAAATCTGACTGATATTATAAGTTAAGTATTTAAAATTAACATTGTCAACATTACATATTTATTAACATGATAAATATTACCAAGGCAACTGTAACATGGGCACACTGTAAGATGTACTAAGTAAAAAGGACAGAATTTAACAGAATCTAATGATTCGACTGATAAAATTGTAAAAATAGGTATATCAACAAAAAACTCAAGGGAACATGAAAATCAAAACTAAGTTTGTTAAAGTAGTGAAACTGTGAGTGGTTAATTTTGTTAAAATTATTTTTTTAAATAAAGGAGAATTAAATTCTATACTGAGAAATAGTTTCCTCATTCTGGAATTACAATTACCAATAAATCCTATTATCTTGATTTGCATATGAATAATCACTTACTAAACAACTAACATTCATTGAGCACTTTTGCTAGACAGTGAAGACACAACAGAGAGTAAAACAGACAAGGACCCTTGTGACTCTGGAAGTTTACAGTCTGGTCTGCTTAAATATTAATTCGTTAAGTATTTTTTTAAAAGTGTATTTTTATTGATTTCAGAGAGGAAGGGAGAGGGAGACAGAGATAGAAACATCAATGATGAGAGAGAATTATTGATTGGCTGCCTCTTGTATGCCCCACACTGGAGATTGAGCCCACAAATTGGGCATGTGCCCTGACTGGGAATCAAACCCTGACCTCCTGGTTCATAGGTTGATGCTCAACCACTGAGCCACACCAGGGGGGCTCAAAGTACTCTTATGTAATTCCATAATAATGTTTAACATAAACCTAACAGACCAAGTTATTAGGAAAAGTAACATATAACAGATCTATGTTAAAAAAAAGAACTATAAAAGGGTATAATTCAAAATACAAAAGTAAAAAGACCAAACCAACTTAGCCGGCGTGGCTCAGTGATTGGGCTTCGACCTATGAACCAGGAGATCATGGTGTGGTTATGTCAGGGCACATGCCTGGGTTGTGGGCTCAATCCCCAGGGTGGCACACGAAGGAGGCAGCAGATCAAGACTCTCCTTCATTACTGATGTTTCTATCTCTCTCTCACTCTCTTTTCCTCTCTGAAATCAATTAAAAAAAAAAAAAAGACCAAACCAAAGAGCAGCTAAAATCCAAAATAATTTAATGACTAGTTAATTGTTCTCCCTGATCTAAAACTAGCTATAATTTAGTTTTACATAAGGAAACTAGTAAAGCAACCAAAATATAATCTTTCAGGTTAAAAAAATATTTAGAACAACTTCTTTAGGCACAAAAATAACTTGAAAAAATTCCCAAGTGCAAAAACTTACTTGACCACTGGTACCTTGTGGTAATTCTTTTGAAATCTGCAGTGTTTGAAATTTTGTGTTCCATATGGAGAGGCATTCTGTGAAAAGGAGAGAAATTCAGAATAAGTCCCAAGAATAAATAAGTATATGATGCCTTGTGGATGGGACAAGGGAAGAATCATAAACACACCAGTTTTGCTTTATTGAGTAATGACAACAGTGACTGCCACCAAAATTCAAAGGAATTACACCTCATGAAAAAAAGAATGCACATGTATGGGGGGCAGGGCATACATAAGTTATCTGTGTACTTCTCCCTCCATTTTGCTATAAACCTTCATTGCCCAAAAATATAAAGTCTTAATAATAATAATATGCTGGTATGGAAAGGTCTCTATGATATCTCAGGTTAAGATACAACTCTAACAGTGGTTACTGGTTTTTTTGCTGCGCAGAGCATGAACCAGAAAGAGGAAGGAGGGGGCTTGAGAGAGAGAAGCACAGCACAGTAAAATGGTTAAGAGCCAGGACTTAAGAGAGGTGAGGTACATGCTATATTAAAGTCAACCTGCTTGGGCTGACCCTAGGTCACAATTTAATTACCTAACACCTAAGTTTCTTGACTTGTGAAATAGGGATGACAACTGTACTTTTTCTCAAAAGTTTGTTGGAAGGTAACATGATACAAATAATGAGATGATTTAAGTAAAATGCGTGGCACATAGCCATGCTATCACTAGTAGTGCCTATAAGTAGGAGAAACTTAAAGTACAACGGTGAGGATAGGTGCATCAAGTTTGTAGTCAATAGGGAGCCTGGCCTGAATAAAGCAGAGGATTTTTGCTGTGAAGTTACAAGAGACCAGGAAAGGTGAATGGGGTCTAGACTGTGAGGAGACCTGAGTGATGAACAGTAGATTCTGAGTTTTAGAGTATAGGTGGAGAGACCCCAATCTTGCACTGGCCAGGAACAACTGGGTCTTTCATGATAGACTCTAAATCTGTGTGCGTACAGTGGTGTTTGGGGGTAAGGTGATGATGAGAATCCTGCTCTGAAGCGACAGAAATGAAAAAGCATAATAGTCCCAAATTTCAAGCTGTCCGAATCCAATGGATTTCTATTCTGTGTAAATTTGGCCAAGCTATGAATTTAATGCTCTAGGTAAGGCTTACCATGTTTCAAATGCCTAAGGGTTGGCATTGACACCTGCGGTTTTTATTTCTTTAAGACATGAGTCATGAGCAAAGTAGTGATGCCAGGAAATGTTTTTGAAAGATTAACAAATGCAAGATGAAAGTCAAAGACCTATGGGTACACTCTGAAGGAAAAATCCAAAGGATGTCTTATTGATTTGCTTTTAGTTACCCTTAGAAGCTGGTAGCGGTGGTCCCAGGACTGCTACGTGATCTTGATCCAGGACACTGAGTGCATTTCGAGCATTTCCAGACACGACAGCCTTGAGCAACAGTGATCTAACTACCCTCTGATGTTGATTTTTTTCTGGGTCACTCGGATGTATTGGTATCAAGGTTTCATATATACACCCATCTGAGCCTGTTGAAAACAAGTATTTATTGTTCAATATTGGATAAAGAATAAATTGAGAATAGTTAAATATATTTATGTGCTAGGTTGTTTATAAGATTTTTATCAATTTTGATATAGGATCCAACCAGAAAAATAAGCCAATGTACCAATCCATCACTCTTTGCTTTCACTTAAAGAAGATACTACAAATTTAAAATTAAAGGAGTATCAATAAAAATCTTAGTAAGAAATGTCATAATAGCCAAGAAATCAAAACTGTAAATACCTGTAATAAAATGTGACAGGAGATTGTCAGGGATACAGAAAATCTAGTCACTGAAAGGATATATCTTTCATCAGGAATAAATTAGCATTCTGGTTTATGCATTACATTTCTTGCTACCTCATCACCCTGAAAACCGTATGAAGTTGCTATTTTTTTGCATGTCAATTAAATTTTGGCAATTCCATGTGGTTCTAGATATGTTACAGGAGGATTTTTAGGACCCTGAAGATTTTTAGAATCCCTACTTCAATGTTCAATAAGCT
The DNA here is from genome assembly GCA_004026665.1 of Murina feae. Classification (NCBI taxonomy): domain Eukaryota; kingdom Metazoa; phylum Chordata; class Mammalia; order Chiroptera; family Vespertilionidae; genus Murina; species Murina feae. Next base: position 29,784 of record PVJC01002878.1, read on the forward strand.
AAAATATAACTTGTAAACTTCTATTTAACAATTAACTTATGCCCTATAGGTTAAACTTTAAGAAAACCAGTCCCTGTCAAGCAAAAGCATTAAGCAGATTACAATGACCTAGAAATGATAAGTGAAGCATTTTTATTAATAGCTACGGAAAACATTTGCAAACTGAAAAACTTCACAAAGATCTTTAATTGTGGTAATATGTATGTTCTCTAAATATTGCTCTTGTTTTTTTCCTCTCTTAATCTTGTAACAACTTCAAAAGAAGCCAAAAAGGGTAGTGGTAGAGTATAGCATTAGTTTCCCCCACCCAGGCATGACTGGGTCTATATTTTACACCATTATAAACAGGCATTAAAGTAATACGTAAAACACTGATTGGCTTAGGCTTAGAGTGTTTTGTTAGCCTCCTTTTACCCACCTGCCTCCATTCAAAGAAGGGCACACTAAGTCTTAAGACAGGGGAAAAAAGAAATGGAGGACCATTTAGTAACAATCTTAGATATTGTATGGTTCAGTAATTATTATATCAATGAACCTGGTCTTATCGTGATAACGATTAAACATGATTTTTCCTTTTTTGTTAGTGTTATACTATCATTTACTGCTTATGATAAATTTAAAGACATAACATTTACCTGCAGAGAACCAATGACTTAAGCTTGACCAGACATGGCAAAGTGCAAAAAGTGAAGGTATAAATGCTTGTAAGGAAGCATGCAATGGAAAGCGCTATAGCAGAAAACTGCAAAAACAAGTACTATCCTGTAATATTCCTCTACTTACAGTCACAGTAAAGTCAAAGAAAAATACTTACTTAATGACATCAAAGAAATGAATTTCCGACCTACAGATGCAGTAAAACTCTGTATAACAGATTTTTCTTCTTGTCCAAGTAAGAGGGTATATTTGCTTACGACACTTGAGTTAAACCTTTGTACATAAGCAAAGTAATTTCCATGCTGCAAAAAAAAAAAAAAAAGTTATTTTATTTTTGAAATACTCTCATTTCAACCATCTATATTTAATGTTAAAACCATGTTATCCCATTCTAATTACTTTAATGGGTGCTTAAAAACCTATTGTTTAATTAAATTTAAATGTTATAAAATACCTCAGTTAAACACAGAAATATAGCCAGCAGACTCTTTAGTATTTATTTATTTTATTAAAAAATATTTTATTGATTTTTCACAGAGAGGAAGAGAGAGGGATAGAGAGTTAGAAACATTGATGAGAGAGAAACATCCATCAGCTGCCTCTTGCACACTCCCACTGGGGATGTGCCCGCAACCAAGGTACATGCCCTTGACCGGAATCGAACCTGGGACCCTTGAGTCCTTAGGCTGACGCTTCATCCACTGAGCCAAACTGGTTAGGGTGACTCTTTAGTATTTATAAGACACAAAATACATAATCTTCTGACAGAAATACTAAAGTCCTATTTTAGTTTTAAAAATGATTAAGTAATTTTAGAATGTTATAAACCATGGCCCAGGAATTAGAGATCTCACTTACTTTTTCAGTAATAAAGATTAAGGCAGGATGCCTAAATACCATGAAAAACTTTGTCCACCTAAAAAAATAAAAATAAAAAGTATAAAATGCCAAATCACCAGTTGAAAGAAACATACCATCAATCTAAATTTAAGAAAATATCTTTTATATGTTTTTTTAGAGAGAGAAAAGAGAGAGACACACACACACATCAGGGAACATTAATTCAGTGTTCCAAAATACAGGGTGGGGCAAATGTAGGTTTACAGTTCTGGGTATAAGAAACATAAGAGTTACTCTTAATATTATTATTGTATTATTTTCCATATGAACAACTGTAAACCCACGTTTGCCCCACCCTGTATAGACCAGAAAGAATTAGCAGCTATTTTTGTCAAATGCATTTGTGGATTAAATGCAAGTTGCTGAACTTCCCAGTCTATAATAATGTGAGTTGTAAAATTTACAAGGGGGTAGGGTAGGGTGTGACAGTATGATGTGTTTCCCAAATTTATTGGTGCCTCTATCCTCCTCGCCCCCCTTTTTGGTTAATCCTCATTTAAGGTTATTTTTTCTACTGATTTTTAATTTTACTTATTTATAAATATATTTTTATTATTGGTTTCAGAGAAGAAGAGAGTGAGAGAGAGAAACACTGAATGGCTACCTCCTGCACATTCCCCAATGGGGATGGAGCCCGCAACCTGGGCATGTGGTCTGACTGGGAATCAAACAGTAAGTAACCTCCTGGTTCACAGGTCAATGCTCAACCTCCGAGCACTGTCAGCGGCTTCCACTGATCTTGTTTTTTAGAGGAGTGTAAGGGAGGGGGAAGGAGAGAACATCATCAATATGAGAGAAATACGTTGACTGGTTGCCTCCACAGATGCCCCAATCAGGGCTGGGGATCAAGTCTGCAACTGAGGTACTTGCCTTGATTGGAATCGAATCTAGGACCTTCAGTCTGCAGGTCATCACTCTAACCACAGAATCAAACCAGCTAAGGATCCCCTCCCGTTTTGTGAGTCATTTTTTGGGACTAACATTCAGAGAAAAACATTAGAATCTTAACTGTCTTCTTCTTCTTTTTTAAAAAATATATTTTATTGACTTTTTACAGAAAGGAAGGAATAGAGAGTTAGAAACATCGATGAGAGAGAAACATTGATCAGCTGCCTCCTGCACACCTCCTACTGGGGATGTGCCCACAACCAAGGTATGTGCCCTTGACCAGAATCGAACCCGGGACCCTTCAGTCCACAGGCTGACGCTCCATCCACTGAGCCAAACCGGTCAGAGCTCGACTGCCTTCTTAAAGTGACAGTGGGATCTTAGGCACAGGAGTGGGAAAAGGGCTGGTAACCAAGGCTACATGGCCAGTTTTCCACCAAACGGCTATTAACCCAAATCCTCTACCTATATTTTCCCCCAGTTGCTCACACTTGAAGGGAAGTCCCAAGATAGAGCTAACTGGTGATTGTCCACACTGTTCACTAAGTGCAGGTCTTTGCTTTGACTTTAGAAAGTTTGATTCCGGTGGACCTGGAGAGCAAGTGAACTGAGCAGGAAATGTGATAAAATAATGGGGATTGGAAAGAGCTGAAATCATGAAATTTCCTGCTATCATTTGGGTGATTCATTTTCTTGGTTTTGTTCCAGGATCTGGGAAAGCAGATGGGCTCAAAACACTATTGTTTCACTAACAAGCTGCACATCTCCTCAGGGGGTAAGGGTTCTTTCTAACTACGGCTGTCAAGGCAATATGACAGAAACAAAGATTATTTTGGTGTGGGATTACCTACTTCATCTTCAAATAACTCACTATCCAGGTTTCTGTCATCAGAATAGACTCATATGATCTTACCGTTTCCTCAGTCATCTATTATCTTAGAGCAGCGGTTCTCAACGTGTGGGTCAAGACCACGCTGGCGGTCGAACGACCCTTTCACAGGGGTCGCCTAAGACCATCCTGCATATCAGATATTTACGTTACGATTCATAACAGTAACAACATTACAGTTATGAAGTAGCAACGAAAATAATTTTATGGTTGGATCATAACATGAGGTATTTAAAGGGCCAGAAGGTTGAGAACCACTGCCCCAGAGGATTTTGAGGTGTGTTATTGCAGCCAACACTTTATAAGTGGTTTTTAATTAGGCTTTTATTATGTTCATAACCAAAAAAATTTTTTGGAAAAAATCCTCATCAGAGGATATGTTTTCACTGATTTTAGAAAGAGTGCGGAAGCGAGCGAGAGAAACATTGATGTGAGAGAAACATCAATTGGTTGCCTCCTGTACACGCCCCAGCTGGGGATGGAACCCACAACCTGGGTATGTGCCAGGACAACACTCCAACCAACTGAGCCTCCCAGTCAGGGCTAACCAAAATGCTTTTTAACAAAGCAATCAGCATTATACGAAAACATGCAAAGTGCCTTTTCATTTTGGTAAAAATTCGCTTACAAGTATTAGAACTTACTTAATCACTTCTTCATCAGAGATAACAGTTTCAATTTTCTGCTGGGGCTCTGCAAGCAAGGCCTCCAACCCACGAACGGCACCTTCCTTGAATAACACCAAGGGTTCTGTCCCTGGTATTGAATGTATTCTATATATCTCAGCTGACAACTACGAGAACATAAGAATATTTTAATTTTTATTCTAAATCAATTGCCATCTAATAGATTAAAAACATTTAATGAAGGCTTATTTTTAAGAACTGATGTCTTCATTTCGGTTCAATTCTATTTTATAACTACATATGGTTTCAAAGTAAAATCTACAACATAAATTACATACAGAAGTCTAACTTTTGCTCCTATCTGTATGCCCTGTTCCCTTCTCTCCCCATAGGTAATCATTTTTATTCATTTTTAGTTTATCCTTCCATTGAGAATACTGTACGTTAGGCTACAGCCAAAACTGGAGGTGGGGAGCAGTACAAAGAGAGCCACTAACAAGCGATTCTGGAGCTAAAGACTGATGCCATAATTACAATCATAGGCTGCAAGCCCAAGAAAAGAAGTTAATCCCACTGTATGAACTTCAGGACCATGTCACTGCAAGATAAACGGAAAGCCTGGAGCCAGGGAACAGCAGTCAGCAGGCCAGACATTTCAAGGGCCCAGGCACCAACTGCCATTTATATCTGAATCAGCTCTGTTATGAGCTACTTCTAAAGTGTGCCAATTATAATTAGAGCTAGACATTTAGAAGTGGAAGGAACTTTCTAGATTAACCTAATTGGAGATTCTCATTTTATAAGCAAGAAGAAGTTACTTAACACACTTTAGGTCATTAGTAAAAGAGGCAGCTAGTCACGGTTCTTTTTCAATGCATTGTGTGCCACTCTTAAAATATAAAACGCACGAAATTTGCAGGGTTTATTTAACCTATTTAAAGAAAGGCACAGTGAAGTTGTTCTCACAAGGGACACACCGCAAACATCTAAACTCATGGAAATAAGTACAAATGGATCATTCAGGAGGTATTTAAATCCTTAACCTCATGGGATAATGAAGTTTATATTTTGTAACATCAACTCATAAACTGAGACATGTAAAGATAACTAGAATGAGAAGCTAATTTAAGCTTTATGCTCACAGTCACAGATGCATGAAGATAAACAACCTACTACAACAATGCAAATTATTCTATCTCACCAATAAGCTAATAAATATGTTGGAAAATCCAAACACTTACTGTAGCTTTAAATACTTTATCCAGGTTTACATCTTCATTAGTCCATAATCTTAAAACCTTAAATTAAAACATATAAGTAAAAAAAGTATTCCAATGCTCATTTACATATAATAAACACGAAGTTAATAAATGAACACTTTGTATTTTATATGTATATAAAAGTTTTAAAACTCACCTTGTTATCGTGTACAACAATATATTCTCCGGTTTGAAAGTTGCACACAGCTGGACACGTTATAACTTGACCTTGTTTCACTGACCAGCTCCCCAAAGGTTTTTGATCCGAAACCTAGTAAAATTAACATACAATATTTAAAAAGCCAGTTTCTGACTATAAAAGCAATCAAGTTATAGTCAAAAGGATAGTATTCAAAAGATTTCCTACATTAAAAAAAAACAAAACAGTCATAAAAAGACAAATACTGTATGATTCCACCTCAGACAGAGAGGGAAGGGTGGCCGCTGGGGGCTGGGAGAATGGGCAGTCACTGCTTAACAGGTATGAAGTTTCATATTTGCACCATGAAAAGAGTTTTCTGGACACGGATGGTGGTGATGGCTGCCTAATAAGGTGAAGGCCCTTAATTTAACACCCTGAACTGTATGCTTTAAAAAGATGGCTTAAGACAGTTAATTTTATTATGTGTATTTTCCCCACAACTAAAAATACAAAAAAACTTTTACAAAGTAGTTAAAATGAACATATAAACAACAGTACATTAAAAACATTTAACCCACTGTGACTTTGAACAGAAGCATGGGAAATTAAGTAGGAGTAGCCAACAGCCATTATGTTCCTATGCAGGAATTGAAAATGTTTAAGTCCACTTGACAGCTCAGGTGAAAACCAACGGTGTCATCAGAAGAGTCAAAACAAGCAAATAGTTTGGAAACTGCTTGCAGCTTGTTCCACCAAAACCTCAAAGTAGATTACTTAGCTTCTTAAACACATGGAAAACTACATCCTGCGACCCAGAAAAACAAAATTACGCGATCAGTAAAAATAAAGCTGCTTAAAAGGCTCTAGGATGAAAAGGGGGCGGGGCGTGTAGGTTTCCCCAGACTCAACCCCAGGATTTACAGCGTGTAGTTACTTGGCAACAGATTCCTCGCAATCAAGGTTCCCATCAAGATACTAAGAGAGCAAAAACACAAAATAAAACCCACAAAACGTTCGCCCGAGGGGCTAAGTATATGGACACAGGGATAAACCAGTTCCCACCATGTCAGCCATCCTCTCCGGCCCGACTGTCCGTACCGGCCCTTCGGGGGGCAGAGGGGTGACAGGGACCCCGGGAAGGGGTCTCGCAAGGCCATTTCCTCCCGGGATTCGAAGGAGACGCACAGGTTCCCTTTCCTTTCCGAGTCCAGCCCACGTGCACTTAGACGCTTGGCAGCGCGCAACTCAGAAACATGCCTCTCTCTCCAGGAGAACCACCAAATCCAACTCTAGCCTTCCGTCAGCATTCCGGAGGGGCCACGATGGCTTTCCGCCAACCCCGCTCGACCATTTTCCCCCCCTGAAGCTGTGAGAGACCCAAGGCTCCGCGCTCAGCAATGGGCGAGACAGCCCCTCCGAGAGGATGGCGGTGCCACCGGCCTCACCTTATAGAGGATGACGGTCCTGCCGCTGTCGGTTACTAAAAACTGGTCTGTTTTGTCGCACTGCTCCACGCCTAAAAGTCCGTCAGGCCCGGCACCCAAGGGTACCGCAGACAACGTGAACTCCTCCTCTAGGGCTGCCATCTTGGGCAAACCTAGGGACCGCCGCGCATCCCTCCCGGCAGGCTTCGCGCTTTCTCTCGCGAGAACTAGGAGTCGGCATTGACCGGAAGACACCCAAAGAGAAATGGGCCCTCGGAGCCTGTGACCTCCTACGGGTGTGCTGCGTGGAGTGGGCGGGGCCTGGAGTTCGCGTGAGAATATACCTCCCAGGCCACGCCCCAGCGAGTCCCGGATGTATTCCTCTTGGGAGAAGGGGCGGGGAAACGCTTACCTGTTGGGGGCCCGCGGTGCTTTAATGAGCTGCGGACTTGGGAGGCTGGAGGGTGGGCGTGGCGAGTGTTCGAATGAAAATTGTATATATATTTTACTCTAATCCAACTCTCTAGGAATTCCTACCACCGCCTAATGGAACAGTGTAGATAAATTCTTAATAACGTGCTGCTGTTCCTAAATGAAATACCTAAGCCCCAGCTTCTCAGAGCCCACCAGTCTCCGCAGCCTTCCAGGCCGCCCAGGCTGTCACTTCTCTGAGCTCCAGGGGGAGGAAATCGCTCTAGCTCAGTGACTTTCAACCTCTTCTCTCATGGCACACATGATCTACTAAAATTCTGTGGTATGCCAAAAAATAGATATATTTTTGGGGGCAGCTATTGTGTTGGCTGTTGTCTTAAAAATTTTTTTTTTATTCATTTCAGAGAGGAAGGGAGAGGGCGAGAGAGAGAGAGAAACATCTAGGTTGGCTAAGTGGATAGAGCGTCAGGTCCACTGAAGGGTCTGGGGTTCAAATGCTGTCAAGGGCATGTGCATGGGTTGCGGGCTCAATGTCCAGCAGGGGGTGAGCGGGAGGCAGCCGATCAGGAAAACATTGATGTTTCTATCTTTCTCTCCCTCTCTCTTCTTTTCTGAAATCAATAAGAAAGAAAGAAAGAAAGAAAGAAAGAAAGAAAGAAAGAAAGAAAGAAAGATCAATGATGAGAATCATCATCAGCTGCCTCCCACACCCCCCCTACTGGGGATCCGGCCCACAACCCAGGCATGTGCCCTGAAGGGAATCAAACCGTGACCTCCTGTGGGCGTAAGGAATAAACAGTGAATGCTTACTCATAATATTTAATTTGTGCATTCCTTCTTCTTTGGCTTGAAGACTTTAAAACAGGGATTCGTAAATTTTGTGATTTCAAGAATCCTTTATACGCTTAAAATTTATTGAGGCACATGAAGAGCTTTTGTTTATATTGGTTATATCTGTAGATATTTACTGTATTAGAAATTAAAACCAAGGAATTAAAAATATGGATTTATTCTCAGTTATAAGAATAATCTCATTTCATGTTAATATGAATAACATTTTTATGAAAGACAATTTTAAAAATAATTTAGTGAGGACAGTGACATTATTGTACATTTTTGCAAATCTCTTTATAATGTCTAGTTTAATAAAAGGTAGCCGGATTCCCACATCTGCTTCTGCATTCAATCCATTGTGTTATGACATGTGATATAGCTTATGGACAGCTCCATTGTGCAGCAAAAAAAAAAAAAAAAAAAAAAAAAAAAGGATATTTTAGTTAGGATAGCTACTGGAGGCCTTTATGAAAGGGTGACTTTTAAGTAACAGCATGAAGGAGAAGAGGGAGCTAATCGTATAATTAGCTGAGGCAAGAGCACTCTCAAAGCAAGTGCAAATCACTGTGGCACAAACAGCAAGCTTTATTCCAAGGCTATTACAGTGATTGTAGTTATCCAGGTCAGAGATGATGATGATGATACCATCAGAGAGGCCTTCTGGTCTACCTTGTCTAAAACATCCCATCATTCTCTTAACTCAGCAATTTATTTATTTCCTTTTTATCACAGTAATTATTTTATTTATTTGCTTGCTCACTCATCTAGGCTCTCCCAGTAAGCTTCTGAAGGGGCCTCTGTCGGTGATATGCACCGATGCATCCCCATTTCCTAACAATTAGTAGGCACTCAGTAAAGATGTGCTGTGTAACAGAATGAATCACATTACATCTTGGTATTCATGGTACCAGTAATTGTATCTGATCCATACAAAGCGCTTAATGCATTTTTGTTAAATAAAATCATATTTCTATGGCAAGCCATTATAATAAATAGGATGTGGGCTTAAACCATTAGGACAAAGTAAGACTTACTAAGAAAACTGGAACTGTACTTGTATATTCATCTGTAAATTTGAGTCTAAACAAAAATTTGAGTCTAAGTTTGGTAAACTATTCACAGAGAGTGCAGTCCCCCTTTTTTAAAAAAATATATTTTTATTGATTTCAGAGAGGAAGGGAGAGAGATAAAAACATCAATGATGAGAGAGAATGATTGGTTGGCTGCCTCCTGCATGTCCCTCACTGGGAATAATTGAGCCCGAAACCCAGGCATGTGCCCTTGACCGGAATTGAACCTGGGACCTTTTGGTATGCAGGCTGATGCTCTATCTACTGAGCCAAACAAGCTAGGACAAGGAGAGTGCACTCCTTTTTGGAAGGTCACCAGCTGTAACAAGGGAACTAGGAGTCTTCAGCAACAGGCCTAAGATCATAGTGGAGCAAACTATTCCACTTTCAAGATGTATCAGCAAGGTCAACAAGCAAGAATAGGGCCTGGCTCTCTCTCTTTTTTTTTAAATCCTCATCCAAGGACATGCTTTTCTTCATTTTTAGAGAAAGAGGAAGGGAGAGGGAGAGGGGGAGAGAGAAACATCGATGTGAGAGAGGGCCTGGCTCTTTGTCACTCCTGAGAGATGTTTAAGGGCTGGTCTTCAAAGGCAGCTGTGGCCCTATGCATTTCACTGTGAGCTGTGGGCATTCTGGCTGGATTGTTTGCCATATTTATGCTGCTTGGCTGCCTAGCTGTGAAGACAGGGGAAGATATCGCCTCTCACATTCAATTCCTAGAATAGAATCAGGTGATAAATATACAAGGAACAAGTCTAATTATATAATGGGTAGGAAAGGATGCCTGCCCATATTCAAAAGGGAGAACGTTAGCCGTTATGGAAATTTCATGGAAGGTTGACAGTTGGTGGCGTGCCTGAGTGGGATATAGTAAGTGCTTTGCCAAAGGAACATTTCTAGAAGGACCGTTCTCAAAAAAGAATGGCTGGCACACATATATCCCACCAAGACTTCATAGTATATGGAAGTTGTGGTGGTTCTTCAATAAGGTCTAAGATTCTCTGAGAATGTTTTCCAGTTTTAGAATATCAAAACTTTTTTTTTTTTTACAATTTGTTCTGTTTAATTGTAAAGCTAAGACTAAAACTAAGGGCCAGGATTGGAAAAATATTGTGTAAACAGGCACACCTTGTTTTATTATGCTTTGCTTTACTGTGCCTCACAGATATTACACTTATTTTATTTATCTATTTTTAACTAGAGGCCCGGTGCATGACATTTATGCACCGGGGAGGGGCGGGGAAGGGAGTGGTGTTCCTCAACCCGGCCTTCACCCTCTCCAATCCGGGATCCCTTGGAGGATGTCCGACTGCCAGTTTAGGCCCGATCCCTGCAGGTAAAGATTAAATCCTTATCTGACCCACAAGTAAGGTTGCCAAATAAAATACAGAATGCTCAGTCCAATTTCAATTTCAGATAACATAATTCTTTAGTACAAGTATATCCCATGCATTATCCATTGCTTATCTGGAATCAAATTCAAATTGGCATCCTGTATTTTTATTTGCTAAATCTGGCAACCCTATCCACAAGGGCTTTGCAAAATGTTGGCCTTTCTAGTTAAACTTTTGTATATATTTCAGATCTGTCTCAAAAACCATTCATCAGATTGGGGAAGGTATCTTATACTAAAAAGTTTCTTTTTTTCATTTAGATGTAAATTAGACAAAGCATATCAGAAAAAAGAGAAGTTTTTGACATTTTCATATTCTGACAATGACAAGATTTGTTGCTCAAAAGAATCTAATATAGCCTGGCCAGTGTGGCTCATTGGTTGAGTGTCAACCTATGAACCAGGAGATCACCATTCGATTCCAGGTCAGGGTACATGCCTGGCTGCAATCCCCAGTAGAGGTTGTACAGGAGGCAGCAGCGGATCAATGACTCTCTCTCATCATTGTTATTTCCCTCTCCCTATCCTTCTCCCTCTCCCTCCCCCTCCCCTCCTCCACTCCCTCCCTCCTCCTCTCTCTTTTCTTCTCCTTCCTTCCTCTCTGAAATCAATAAAAATATATTTTAAAAAAAGAACCTAATATAACACACTATTGATCCAACCAGATATTCTGAATTGCCTTTTTTTTTTTTTAAACCATCTAAGCTTTACAGGAGAAAAACATAATTATTTGACAACTTGCATGTATGAAAATGAAGCAAGTTTTGCTGGTCTGACTTCATCTGTCCAGCTCTTTTCTTGAAACATTGTTCTTTCTCCTTGGGATGTTATTAATATTCACTGGAATCCTAGGAGGGTCTAAAAATTCACATTTCTTATATTTGTTTCCTTTGGTAAATCTGTTTCTAGAAAGGACATTTTAACCTACTTTCCAACTGTTTTTAATGACCTCCTATGGTCAAAAGGAAAAGACTCACTCAAAATAGACTCAAAATAAAAGGGCATCATGTCTAGGGAATGGCCATCTTGCCTCACGGAGCTTCGGTTTCCGAGTGTTTGTAACCTCTCTTTCTCTCATGGCTCCTCGGCCTCAGCTTTCATCACCAAGTGGCAATCATATTTTCACATGCTTGTCACTGAGACAAAGTATATGCCACCTGTTTGTTTGTTTAAAGAACCATTGACTGATTTTTAGAGAGGAAGGGAGAGAGAGAAACATCAATGTGAGAGTGCAGCACCAACTGCCTCCCTCCCCCACCACCAGGGGATTGAGCCTGCAACCAGGGCCTGTGCCCTTGACTGGGAATGGAACCAGCAACCTCCAGGTGCATGGGATAAAGACCAACCAACTGAGCCACACTGGCCAGGGCTACATGCTACCTGTTATTGTTGGTATGGTTACACTTGAAGAAATGAAGGCTCAGAAGGATGAAGAGATTTGCCCAACAGTACACAGCATTAGAGAATAGTTTTCTCACATAACACAGGAGAACAACTGTGTTTATTGGGGTTATCAGCTATACCCTTCCCCATAAAATAAGCCTTTAAAATGTCTGATGCATGCTGTAGTATGAATGTTGAAAACATTATGCAAAGTGATATAGGCCAAATACAAAAAGACAAATATTGTATGATTCCAGACTAGGAATATACAGCGTCCAGAATAGGCAGATTCATAGAGACAGAAAGTAGAATAGAGGCCATCTGGGCCCCAGGGTACAATCTGTTTGGGATGATGAAGTTCTGGAAATGGGTAGCGGTGATGGTTGGACAACATTGAGTATAATCAAAGCTACTGAATTGTACACTTAAAGCTTATTCAGATTTCACCAGGTTTACAAGCTCTGTGGTGGTGACGTTGTTGTATGATAGCTGTACAAGCTGCTATCACTCAGGGAGGCTGGTGAAGGGTAAGAGAACATCCATGTACATGTGTTGGTAACTTTCTGTGAATCCATAATTATGTCAAAACTAGAGGCCTGGTGCATGAAATTCATGCATGGTGGAGGGGGGTGTGTGTCCCTCAGCCCAGCCTGCACCCTCTCCGATCTAGGACTCCTCTCACCATCCAGGACTTCTGGCTCCCAACAAATGGCCTGCCTGCCAGCCTGATCACCCCCTAACTACTCCCCTGCCAGCTTGCTCGACACCTAAATGCTCCCCTGCTGGCCTGACTGCCCCTAACTACCCTCCCCTACTGGTCTGGTCACCCACAACTGCCCTCCCCTGCTGGTCTGGTCACCCCTAACTGCCCTCCCTTGCCAGCCTGGTGGCCCCTAACTGCCCTCCCCTGTGGGCCTGGTCACCCCTAACTGCCCTCCCTCCCCTGGGGGCCTGGTCCCCCCCACTGCTCTCCCCTACAGGCTTTGTCCCCCTCCAACTGCCCTCCCTGCAGCCTTGGTCACCCCAACTGCCCTCCCCTGCCGACTATCTTGTGTCCACATGGGGGCAGCCATCTTGTGTTGGAGTGATGGTCAATTTGCATATTACCGCGTTATTATAAAGGATAAAAAGTTAACTTGGACACATAGTACCAAGAACAAATAGGTAGACTGCAGTCAGATTCCAAGCTAACTTGAGGGCAAATTTAATACCATGTCCTGGTTTGCTAGGATCACTCATTCTCCTTGAGGAGAATTCTCTGTTCCTCTGGAGTGGCTCTCGCCTGGCTCATGGTCAGAGAGGATGACACACAGGCTGCTAACCTTCCTTTTTTTGGACAGCATATGCAATCTATCATCACATTCTTTCCAAGAAGGGAAATGAATGACGTAGGCAAGACTCAGCTCTGTCCTTACCAAGATCCTGTTACAATCACTGATTCTAAAAAAACAGTGAGCTCCAGTTTTACCTTGATTCTCTCTTGGTTAAACCAAAAGGAAACAAAATAAAACTTGGCAGGTACAGGTGGTTTTCAGGAAATCCTCCAGTAAAGATGCATCATTCAGTGTCTGCTGTCACTGAGAGTATGAAAACAAAATGACTTCAAATTAATGTTTGTTTATTCAATTAAATGTGGTTCCTTATGCTTTTGTTTCTGTAAGTAGCCAATGAACAGTTCTGCAGCTTAGCAAACTAGAGGAGGCACTGAACGTCTAAATAAATCAGAGAAGTACAGTTTCTTCCCTGTATATGAGCTAGAGACCTCAATGCTGGGACCAGAGCAAGAGCATTAAGGCAAAGTAAAAAGCTGTTTCTAATTTCCCCAGGAGTAGTAGTAGTTAAATATTTGGATTGGAATGTTTGGATTGGCTCCTACTAGATTGCATGCTATAGGAAAGGAAGAATTTATGGGAGTGTGGCATATAAGAGGGCTAATAATTAAGCAGAAAAAGTCAATCTAATAAACTTTTTTTTTTGTTTGTTTCTCAACAGATTTTATTACACAGACAGGGAGGGGTTGTGGCTCAGTTCTTCTTGGCTGCTGCCTTCCTCATGGCTGCAAGGACGTTGCTCAGCTCCTCCCTCTTCCTCTTGGCTTGAATGTGTGTCCCCACCCTTTTCTTGATGAATTTCAGGGCCCTCTTGTCCTTAGAGACCTAGAGCGGCTCCATGGCGCGCTGCTCATAGGAGGCAAAGCCACGCACCTCTCGGATCACGTCCCGGACGAACTTGGTGTGCTTGGTGAGGCGCCCGCACCTGCGGCTGTGCCTCGGCTTGCTCATGTGCTTGGTCACCTTGTGGCGCTTGTTGAGGCCCACGGCCATTCGGCGGCCCAGAGCCCTGGCTGCTGCTGCTCAATGGCTGCCGCAGCGGAAGGCTCTAATAAACTTGAAAGCAGGTTTGCCTGGATCAACTACATGAAGTTAAACACACACACACACACACACACACACACGCACAAGGAAAGAATCTGGTGTTCCACGCGGGTGGTATACCTACAGATTCCTTCAGGATGATTTTTTTTTTGGTTACCACTCAAACTGTGGTCTCACTTTTTTAAAAAAATATATTTTATTGACTTTTTACAGATGAGAAGCATGGATCAGCTGCCTCTTGCACACCCCCTACTGGCGATGTGCCCACACCAAGGTATAAACCCTAGACCGGAATCGAACCTGGGACCCTTCAGTCCACAGGCGGTACTCTAGCCACTGAGCCAAACTGGTTATGGCTATGATCTCATCTCCTTGGGTATTTTTATGGCTGGATAGTTAGAGCTGGCACCCAGGCTTTCCCTGAAGGCACCACATGGCTATTAGCAGGCCAGGCTTCCTTGCACACAAATCCCCTGGATCTAGGTCTAAGTACCAGCCCTTGGCTTGTTCCTTCTTCCGTGAACACTTCTTTCCTATCAACCCACAAACTCACAATTGCCGACAATCCCTTGAGACAAGTGGAGAGAGGAAGCCACACTTGGAAAGAAGATTGCTTTGTACTTTATTTACAACAGAAGGTAAGAAAAAGTAAGTTATTAACAATAATAAATAACTGGGGGGAAAACACAAAACAGCCATAAAATGACACAGAAGGATGGCGTGTGTGAGGGTCACCTTTTGTTTGCTTTGCTTGTAGACTATAACACTGTGCGCTCCAAACCTTGGTCCTTCAGCAGTGGCAGTGGTATATCGACCCATTTAAGGAATCAAGATCCCAGCTTGAAATGTAAACACTAAAAAATGACACTTGAAGCGACACAGAAGTGGCGTAGGCATAACATCAACTCAAAGAGCCTCTTCTTGGTGACACACAGGAACTGAAGGGGGACTTGCAATTCAATAGACATGCTTTCCCTTTTAGGCCACAACATCCTAAAGCATTAACTTAACAACAAAATTACCATGTACCACATCTGAAAAGTTCTCCATATTCACATCCTCTTATTGCACTGACTCCTGAAAAGCTTAAACACTTACATTTCAAATGCAAACAGATCGTTCCAAAGGTAGAACACACAAGGACCTGGTGTTGCCTCCACGTGCCAAGGCTGTGCGACTGCGTGACATTTCAGTCCCAGCAAGAACGAGTTGTTTGACCAGTTACAGCCACACAACAGATTTTTTTTTCTTTTTAAATTTCAAGAATTAGGGCTCAGATGGCAGACTGTCACCTGGCCTACTGAGTCCGACGATCTGAAAGGGACTAAAACTATTTAGATGATTCCTGCCTATTGGTTTATCTGATTACACATTATATCTGAATTATACTTTGGCCCTTCTGAAAAGTAAGATTCCCACTGACTTAAACCAGACAGTGACTTTGCTGTCTCTGAGCCCTGAAGAGCTACCAAGGAAAGGAGAATTTAAAAATGTACATAAATACATTAGCCTTGCAATGTTCACAGGAAAATGATTTCTGGAGAAGTGTCAGAATCTATTCTCTAGGCCAGATTTACAGTGCCTTGAAAGAAAACCCTGTAATTACTTGTGGGGTTTTGGGTTTTTGTGCCTGCATTGTATAACCACGACTGCGCTTAGAGATTTATTCTCACACCCAAAACATGGCTAATACAAACCCCCAAATACATTAAAACCATTCCTCCCACACAGATGCAAAACTGTAACACAAGGGTTTATAAATTAGTTCACCAGCGAACACATATTGTGCCTGTTATAACGATAGCGAGTGAAAAATTTCATGGCCTCCTTAGCTTTGTTTTATTATAGCCCAAAAGTAGAAACATGAAATGGTCTTCAGAGCTAACTTCTGACAAAGTGCATGCGGGGAAAACACCAAGACCCTCTGATCCTGCGAAAGCAGTCAAAACTACAAATGCTGTACCACACACAGCCCATGAAAAACACAGGGGCATCTGGTATTTGAAACACACCCGAAGTAATGAAATGTACAGCCATTGTCATGGTTTTCGCCAACATCAGAGTGAAGGTGGTGTGCTGCGCATGTGCTATTCTGTGGATTACTTTAATTTGGCTACCAGAGACTTCAAACTGGTGTTTGATTCACTATACTATATTTCTATATATGTACATACAGGTATAATACAATTTTGGTGAACAAAGTTGAAGGTTTCCACATTGCAGACAGAGGCACTGAGTTAAAGATTCTATTCCCCCCACCCCCAAACATGCTTAATGAATTCAAGTTTCTGCTTTTTTCCTTCTTCTAAGTTTCCATCATGCAGCCATTGCATTTCCATTCTTATATGAATTAAGGTTCTATGTACACATTCCTTGCAGGCTTGTATGCCACAACAAACAAAGGCATATATGGAGAACGTAAAATGACACTTGGAAATCAAGGCAGATAAAATGGTGAAGTCACGTATGCTCACGATGATGGGATTCAATATGCAAAGCAGCTGAAGGAATATATGCACCCCACTCCCCTTTTCTTAAATGCACACAAAACCACATGTAGACAGAAAACGAAATGTATTTTAAGTGCACACACTTTTGATGGCTAAAACTCACACTATCTTCAGCAGTTTGTAATTGATGTCCGTGGTATTGTACTGGCTCTGAGAGAAAGAAAACTCACAGAAGGAAATGAGAAATTAGCTTTCTAAAGCGGATAGGATTGTTGACCTTGCTGGTGGAAGCTACTTTACAAACAGCAATGGTATGAATGGAAAAAGTAAGCATCAGCTGTGTTAACAACCTGCACAAAATAGATCGATTCCATTAGAAAATGGCCCCATCCTCACTTGTGATAAAGCTGATTTCAGCTCGTAAATAAATGGTAAGCACACACACACACACACACACACACACACACACACACACACACGATCGCTGCCTTGTGAAAATAGAATTTTGCTTTCTGAAGCCAAACATAATCCTTAAGGACTACTATGTGGAGAGGGAGCCATCGAGAAGTTCAGGGGGTTCGGTAAAAGATTAAGTTTTCCCACAAGCAAAATATCATGCTACCATACATGCAAAGATGCCCCACTACAATGCTATATTGCTCTTCGGGAAGAGATGCATGTTGACCTAAGCTATTTTTAATTGGTTTCTCTTGAGTTCTGGGTTTTAAAATTCTTTTTTGAGCTAAATATCAACCTGTAGATAAAGATATGATCTTGATAGTCTGATGTATAACTTACACTTACTTGGTGCTGGGCTCAGGGGCCAGCGCCTGCACCTGGGAGTTTGTCAACTTGAAAGACACAATGCAGAGTGCTAAGCACTTAGAGAAGCAGGCCGGGTCCACGGGCTGAGGCCAGGAGAGAGAAGGAGGCTATGCTCCTTGGTCTGTGTGTTTCCTTTGGATCTGTGTGGGAAGGTCCCTTTCCTGAGGTTGGAGGTTACGGTGAGGAAGGCTAGCTGGGGGCTTGGGGTTGCCCAATTACTTTGCTCTCTTCCTCGCCTGGAGGACAAAAGTGAATATAGACTGCTTGCCCTTCCTTCTGCGTTTAAAGGCAGTGAGGTGCGAAGGTGGCAGGCTTTTCCCCTTAAGATCAAAGGAGAGTTCTCTTTCTGCCACTTTGGTGAATGAGCTTGTCTCCCGTCAACCTTGAATCTAATGTTGCATTAGCAATACTTTCAGAAAAGAAAGCTAAACAGAAGGACATGTATCTCTCCTCCTTTTTGCTTTACAAATAGAGGAATCAACAATTCTGCTCATTCTCTCCCCCCACTTGATAGTATTTACTCAACTTCTGGGACATCCCAATATTTGGATTTCAAGTAAGGAGCAAGAGAATGACAGTCTTTTCTAAGGTCCCATGACGGGTCATTGGGTCCAGGAAGTCTGAATGTTATTAGAAGTAAAACTAAGGGAGTGGGGACGGGGTGGGGAAGAGAAAAAAAAAAAGTAAAACCAGGAGGCAGATGAAAAACAATTCTCTTTTTTAGGATTTCTCGAACCAGATATTCTGACAGAGTTAAAGTCCAGTTAGCTTACTCTACCCTTGAACTTTTTGAGTGGGCAAGTAGTCAATAAATTCTGCTTAATTGATAGCAAGTTCTGAGAATCTTCATGGATGATAGAAGCTGACAAGTTAAGGTTTGTTGGTTCCTGTAGAGAAAAAAGATGTTTGCCTCATCTGGGCCTCTTGGTTCCTAACTCAACCCTTCCAAAATCTGTCAAGTTAAGGTCACATTCACCCATGTAATTCTCAAGATTTCTGAGGACACATGGGGGAAAAGTTATTAAAAACAGAAGTGGAATCTTTATTAAATTCTGTGAAAGGTATAAATAAGTTATTAGTTGCACGTGAAGCCTCTGTGGGTTGATAATTAAAATTTTCAAAAAATTTAAAGTGTTAATTAGGCCCCAAATCCTGAGTCAGACTAACCAAAATAGGAATTTTAGTAACTACTGGTATTCAAGTATTGGCGATGAGCAGTTCAAAATTTAACAATTAGGTATGTTCCGCCTGAGAGTATTTTTGAGCATTTTAGGTTTAACCAGAGGAAACTGACTTCACTATTTTATCACACCTTGTACCACAGTGGTGCAAAGTTTTCATTTATTTACCTTTGAAGTCCATACCAACCGCAGCAAATGCCCAGTAACAAGGCTTCCTCCAAGGCTTCCAGCTGTGGCTACAGAAGATGCCTTTTGCCTATTGCATGTCTTACATGTTGCATTTAATATGATGCTGTGTGGCATATTTAGGGACTCATATTATATGTGAAGTTACTTAACTACATGCACACTCAGATCGAAGGAACATGTTTTGAGTGACAAAGCAGTCTTTTTCTATATTAGAAGATTCTTAAAAAACAAAACAAAACAAAAAAAACCAACCCTGAAAATGAAAATATAAAACCCCATGAAATATTCATACGAAGTTATTCTGATTTGGGCCGGCATGGCCTGTCTGACGAGGGAACGCCAGGTAAATTCAGGGTGGTTTTTTTCTCAGGGTCTGGAAGCGTGAGAGTTTCTGGGGCTGACTTTTTCCGGGGCCGATCTTTGGGCACAGACAGAAACTCAGGTGCGTCTGAGGACAGAGGTGTGGACGGTGCGCTGGAAGGGGCACTGCGGACTGAAGAAGGCAGCAGGGGAATGCTCGAGATAGAAATCACAGGTGGGAAAACGCCAATTTTCTGGTTGGTGGCTTCCTGAGTGGCTCGTTCAAATTCTCGGACTTCATCCATTGTCATGTCTTCAAAGAAAAGAAAAAGATAGAAAGAAAAACGAGCAATTATTTAGAAGACATGCAAATGGATTCATCTCTACACCTGTTTTTAAAGGACCTATGGAACCCTGTGAAAAAGGGGATTATAAACCCAAATTATCCGGATTATAAACCCAAATTATCACTAAAATGTTAAACCCTGAATTTTTCCTTTTTACAGAGGCACACCTCTGAAATAATAGTCCTTTTTGAATAGCCACCTCCAAGACTTCCCAAGCACTCTTCAGGGAGTGTTTTATGTATTCTGAGTTAGAAAACAACAGGAGTGCTCAGCCACTGTGGCTCAGTGGTTGAGCGCTGACCTATGAAATAGGAAGTCATGGTTTGATTCCTGGTCAGGGCACATGCCTGGGTTGTGGGCTCCGTCCCCAGTAGGGGGTGTGCAGGAGGCAGTTGATCAATGATTCTTGCTCATCATTGATGTTTATCTCTCTCTTCCTCTCTGAAATCAATACATATCCTATATAATAAAAAGGTAATATGCAAATCAACCGAACGGTCACTATGATGCGCACTGACCACAAGGGGGCAGATGCTCAATGCAGGAGCTGCCCCCTGGTGGTCATTGTGCTCCCACAGGGGGAGCACCACTCAGCCAGAAGCCTGGTTCATGGCTGGTGAGCACAGCAGCTGTGGTGGGAGCCTCTCCTGCCTCCATGGCAGTGCTAAAGATGTCTGACAGATGGCTTAGTCAGACATCCCCTGAGGGCTCTCGGACTGCAAGAGGGTGCAGGCCGGGCTGAGGGATCCCCTCAAGTGCATGAATTTCGTGCACTGGGCCTCTAGTATAAATATAAAAGAAAATATCAGGAGTACAGAATCAGACCAGAGCAGTGTGTGTGTGTGTGTGTGTGTGTGTGTGTGTGTGTGTTGTGGGTATGACTGTTATTACAACTGGCCATCTTTTCTATAAAGAGAAGGTAACTAAAACAATCAACAGCCCCAAAATGATGCATACAGTGTGTGGCAAGGTAGGTTTACAGTTTTGAGTACATGAAACAGAGTTTATTCTTGTATTATTATTTATTCATTTTTCTATTGTTTTCTGTATGAACAACTGTAAACCTACATTTGCCCCATCCTGATACATGTGTCACATAATAACACATGAGCACATCAGAAATATTTTTCAAAAAACAAAATCCTTAAGCACATTTCCTGGAAACAATTACTAAATTTTCTGAAAGGGAATGTTTTGTTTACAAAGGAAATAAAAAATTATGGTTGTGTTGATATAATATAAAACTCAGAAGAGAACAAGAAAAATCATACCCGTAAACCTACCACTTAAAAAAACCCCACTAAGACTATTTAGCTAAGAAAAGAGATTATGTCTTTCTAAAAAGAGGTACTGCAAAATAAAATTGAGATTCGCAGGAAAATGTCACTGAATCCGGGTCTGTTTCTTCTCTAATAAATGGATTATCATCTCAGAGAAATCGGGCTTTCTGAAAAAGCAGCTAAACACAGTGTCCTACTCCATGCATCCAGCAGAGAGCAGAAGTCACCCAGAGGAGACAGAATTTTGATTTTACAGTCCCTTCTGGAATCTCTCAGAAGTTCCCTTCCTTGAAGGCACTGAAACTGCTCAATTGAAAAGGAGACAATTTCCTTATTGCCCTGGTCATGAATGTTAATTTTGCATAATTTCAATCTAATTTGTTTGTACTCGGGTTGATGATTTAAGTTTTATTGGGCACTCATGCAGTTTTTATTTGTGGTGGACAGCAGCCTCTTGATTTCAACTGTTTTTCATTATGCTGGAGAAGAGAGACAATGGAAAAATAATCTCCAATTTGAAAGAATGCCATAGAATATGGGAAATGTCGCCAGCATTCAAAATAACCACTCTGTGTAACTTTAGAAGAGATACTAGTAGGCATATCTCTTGCTGATGTCATGTGAGTTGCAGCCAGAGAACCCACACATGGGTTTCGCCTGGAGAGGACCATTCTAGGCACCACCGTCTATGTGGTAAACTGACCTAACACCAGTAATTGCAGTAAAACGGAAAGAAAACCAAGCACAGAGCTGAAGCTGAAGCTGTAAGAACTCAGAAGGAGACCAGCTTTGTGCTTTGAATCTTTGAGACATGTGGCGTCTCTCCCGGTCTTCAGGCTTCCTTTGTCTGGTCATCCTGAGAGTGAGCAGCTTTCAGAGAGCGGCTCAGGGGGAACTGGTGTCTAACATTCCTAAAAGAAAAGGTAATGGAAAGTGATGAAAATTCAAGGACAGGTTCCTGAAGGAGCATTTCTAACTTTAGAACAGGGAGAGAGGAAGACAGAGATCCTATCGGAACTGATCTGTGCAGAGAGGATCACCTGGACTAACTCTTGTGAGAAGGGTTTTCCGCAAATCCAATCACAGCATGCAAAATGGGGAGGAAGCGTTAGGGCCGTTTCAACCTCAAGGGCAGTCACGTGTATCCAACAGTGGCCTTGCAGGGCACATTCCAAAGACATGCTCTAAAAACTCAACTAAAAATGTCTAAAGAGCAACTGAAGGTCTTCACAATTCCAAAGCATCCATTTACAGTAGCCATCTCTCAATCTCCTACAACTACAGCATCATCAGTTTCTTAAAAATCGAATTAAGGTGTTACTCTGGGGCATGTGAGCTCAAGCTGCCACCCAGAGATCCAAGCTCTGGCCAAAGGCACATACAAGTGACTCAGAGGTTCATTTTTCTTTGTCATCGGTAGCTCCTCTTCATTAGCATAAATACAACCATAGGTAAAATGCTGGCAGACACCCTACTCCCGCTTTCCCATGTGCCTGGGAATAACAAGAGGCTCCCTGGGGCTTATCTGACGCTCCAGGCTAGATCTAGCAGAGTCCCCACTCATCACACCGCCACTGGGCTGCCAGGTGCATGAAGGAACCACAGACCCACCTGGACATTAACCTAGTAAAGATAAACCGAATGGGCAAAACAGCTGTAAAAGCCCATAGAAAGCATTTCAGAGCAAATGTAAGGAAACCTAAAAGACCAGATGGGTCCGAAGCCTTCCCTTGAATGAGTAACTGTGACCGTGTTTTTAAAAGTTCTGGTTTTCATATGACCCCTGCTTTTACCCTTCCATTCTCTTCCGGTGCAGGCCAGGCCTTCACTAGTCCCACAACATGTTTCCACTCTCCGTGTTCTTGGCTTTATGACTGGACGTCAAGCGGCTTTAAAGACTCAAAATGTCTGCAAGTGAGAGGTTCTTTCCCAACAGCCCCTGGGCGATGACGCTCTCTGTGGAAGCCTGAGAATTGAGCGCTGGCAGTATTTCACAGATCAGCTGATCTGCACGTTGGTAAAGGGAGGGGGCAACATGTTTCAAAAATTCTACATACACTTGTTTGGGCCTGGCTCTCTATGTCATCCACAGTGGAGGAATGCTGATTGCAAACTTTTATGTTGGTTTGTTCATGCATGTTTTTCTCGTATTCTCGAACATCGTCCATTGTCATATCTGAAAGAAGGTCAAGACGTTGGCAACTTCCATTATTAAATGCAAACTTTCAATGGGGACACTTTAGGGAAAGATGGTAGCTTAGCAGAAGCCAAAGAGAGGTTTAGAAAGCAGGGGATTCACTAACTTTATGGAAAGCAAATCATAAAGTTAGTTAAACCAGCCAGAGGGGCAGTGAGTGCAAGGAAGGGAACTCAAAATAGTCTTAGAAAGGGAAGAGTGGACATTTTGTAGGGGTGACTCCTATAAAGTGAGCTAAGTGGGTGGAGTAGGAGCGCGTGGGCAGTGCCATAGCCTGAGATCTCCTAAAGCAGAGTTAGAAGATCTCTTCAGGGATGTGCTCAGCTGTGTTTGCCTTAAAACTTACCTTCCATATACCTTTCCAAATAGGTTCTGTAAATCAGTGCATTCGACAAGAGAAAGGACACTTTCATTGCTATTGTAGGAGACATGACGTAGAAGGCATGGAACAATGTTCATGGGTATAAGTGAGACCAGGTGCAGTGCTCGCACACAGGTGAGCTCCTGCACAGAACACATGGTGTCAGAGTGCAGGCCTACACTGAACTCCAATTCTAGCCTAATAGCTTGAAGGTGGCTGGCACTGCTTACACCTACACTTGTCTATAAATACAACAGCACATGACATTATGATTTTTGGCCCGAGTTTGCAGGTTTTCAGTATTCAGGATAATGATCGGTTAATCTAGTGGTTCTCAGCGGGGGACAATTTTGTGACATTCTTGATTGTCACAATTGGGATGCCACCCTTCCTCCAACAAAGAATTAACTACCTGGTCCAATAGTCAGTGGTGCTGAGGTTGAGAGACACTGTCTTAACCCAACTGATAAAAAAACGTAAACATGGAACCTGTCCAGTTTCAGTATGTGAAGTCCAAAAACAGAACAATCAGTCTCATTTTAAATACTTTTGTTGTTGTGCCCCCCACACTCACCTGACTCTTTTGGCTATTTTACTACAATTTATCAACAACTGTCCCAAATGGGCATTCTCCTCACGGTAGAATTTAACTTCATGCCTCTTTACAATAAAGGTATGCTGAGCAATCGTTAATTGACCACCCATCCCGATCACTAATTAATTTGGAGGCTTAGAGCTGGTATTCACAGCTGGAATGGTTTCTTACGTATTTTCTGCAGCATGTGGTTTGCTGTTTTTTTTATATCAATCCATGTGTGTCACGTGAGATTCTCTTTATTTCCAAAAGGCAGACTTGTCACAAGTTTCTGGTTTAATTCAGTATTGTCTGAGGCAAGGGTAGAGGGCAGCTCTAAACCCAGACCGGGGCTACATTATTTAGTGGATGGTCCCCCTCACACCCAGAAATCGTCAGTCAAGAACGCTGTCCATAGCAATGTAAGCATCAAGAAAGCTAAGCAGAGTCTGGCCAAGCGAAGGGCATGCTTTTGTTTTAGAAAATCAAGGTAACTGGAAGCAATAAAGAGATGCTGCTTTGTGATTAGAACAAATGCACCTTAGTTAACAATAATAACACATCCTGTCAATATAATCATTTTCATTTCAATGGCTGGTTATAAAAATTTCTTAAAAGCAAATATACCTGGAGTGAATATTGAGGTCATTCTAAACTCTAAGTTTAAAACTTAAAGATATTTCTTCTCTCCCCTTCATAAAGGCTTTTTAGCTTCTCTGTTCTAGTGAGTTCCAACACAAATCATTCTTTATCTTTAATTAGCTCAATGTTAAGAGGGGCTTAAACTGTGTGACTATATGCTTTCAAAGATATATCAATTTAATGGATGTGATGCAGAATTTAATAACAAAGACACTCTCATAACTGCCTTGTTCATAATAGTGAAAAATTGAAAACAACCCAGGGGGCCGACAATACTATGCAAACACAACGTAGAAGGATATTTAATAACACAGGGAAATGTCCTGGGTGTGTTTTAAATAAAAAACAGGAGGTAAAAACTTAGCCATATTCTGTGAAATTTTTTTTTTTGCCAGAAAAGCATTATGTACATTTTAAAAAGACAAAGTAAACATTTCAAAATGTAAGCTGTGGTTGTTTCAAGGTGTTAGAAAGACAGGTAATGATCATTTTCTTCTTTTTGCTTATTTATATTCTCCACATTTTCTACCTCAAATATGCAGTATTTGTGTGAGAAAGAAAAAAAAGAACACCGTTTAACAATCTATTATTTGTGGTCATTAGAAGAGGGATACCATCAATCCAGAATTGGTAAGGAGACACACTTTTCTAGGATGGTGGCCATTCTATAAACAGCATAGCCCCCACCCCACCCCTTTTAAGATTAAGAGTTAAGAAACAAAATTTCAGAAAGTTCTGTCTAAAAGAAAAACAACAACACATCTCTCAGTCAGACCATACAAGGGTGAACATTTCTTGCTCCGGACCGTGTGGGCTGTTAGCTGAGCATCGTACCCTGCATAGATTGCCGGTTTGATTTTCCGTCAGGTCACGTGCTCAGGTTGCAGGCTCCATCCCCAGGCAGGAGTGTGCAAGGGGCAGCCAATCGATGTTTAACTGTCACATGGATGTTTCTTTCTCCCTCTCCCTCTCCCTTCCTCTCTAAAAATCAATTTAAAAAGAATATATAAAAAGAGCGTGAACATTTCTAGCGAAGTGATTCTCCAAAAGATGATAATTTGGTCCCTGCTGATGTGGAAAGTGAAATATATTTGCCTGAATCCTGAACTACTCCCATATACCATACATGCTTATGGAAACGGAGTAAACATTTTCCGTATTCTTAGTAATTTATGGAAAGCCTACTCAAGTGAAAACTGTATGTTCCCGCTCAGGTTATCTGGTAAAATGTATTATGTCTTGCTTCCACAAAGTATATTCCCTTGCAATCTATACGTGAATCAATTTTCTAGTAAATTCAATTATAGGTGCCCAAGGGTAGATTATCCTTCCAGAGCTGCTTCATCTTCATTACTGATCGATTTTTAATGATCAGTGACGTCTAACCGTTTAGGTTTGGATCTCTTTGTTTCCAGCAAGCAAGCAAACACTTACGTATGTCAGGGTAACTCTTAAGTAAAAGAAGCCTTTGTCCATTATTTTGCAAGTAAACTGAAAAATAATCACCCCTTAATTTATAACTTTAAAAGGTCATAATTTACTTCTCTTAAATAAGGTTTCTTAAGTAATAGTCCAATTTAAAAGAATTGGAAGTAGCACGGTATTTCTTCTAAGAAAGGTACGTTTGATATCTTTGACCCTCGGCTGCCAGAGGTTGATGGACAGAGCGGCACTTGGGAAGTGATTCTGGGGTATAAATGCCCCTCACTGCATTTCAGTGGAACAAGATTTCCTTTCTCTGTCCTTTTGCGAGGTCATTTCTTTCCTTCTCTTTCTCACTCACCATCAGGGAGGGCACAGCAGGTAGCCCGGGTGAAACCTCCTCCTCTACCATCAGCCCAGCTTCCAGAGAGAAGTACAGGGCCCAGGGAATTTGTTAATGGGTGAATGCTCTTTGATTTCCTAAACCATGAACTGCAGGCTCTCATTAAAGAGCAAAATCTACCTCAACTTTATGAATCTAGGCCCACTTCACCCATTTCCTACCTAAAACAAAAAACGGCTTCTAATTATTATTTAATGAATCACTCAAGTAATGCTTGAATTATGTTTCGTAGAAATCATTCCGGAAGTATTGGATTATGTAAAGAAAAGAGTTTAACTCCTTTTAACCTCCCTCACAAGGACTATTCCTTCTGGAAATACCCACTGTTAAGAGTTTGAGGCACAGATTGAAGATTACAAAAATAAATAAATAAATTTACATGTATGTTACGACACACACTTGTACACTCTCACTTATTTTTACACGTATGGAATGATACCATCCTAAACTGTACTATGCTATACGTATTGCTCTGGCTTGTTTTTTTCCAATAATGGGAAATGTACATATTACCATACCAGTACGTAAGAACTACCTTATTCTTTTTAACTATTACACATAATATTCATAGTATGGGTGTATCATAATTTACTTGACCATATTCCTGATAATGGACATTTACACTGAGTCTAAGTTTTAGCTTTTGTAAATAAGATGACACTGAATAGCTTTGTACCTATATTCATGAGTACATGCGCAGTCCTCCTTAAGAATAAATTTCTAGAAGTGGTACTGCTGGGTCACAGGCTATTTGTACTTAACATTTTCATAAAAACTATTCATTTGTTCTCTCACCTATCCAAAACTAAATATTGCCATTCTCTTAAATTTCTGCTATCAGATGGGCAAATGTCGTGTCTTTCTGTTGTTTTCATTAAATTTTTCTTTTATCAGTAGTGAGGTTATTGACCATTTGCCTTTCTTTTTCTACTGTTTATCTGTTCGTGTACTTTACCTTTTTTTTTTATTGATTAAGGTATTACAAATGTGTCTTTATCCTCCAATTGTCCCTACTTTACCTTTTTTTTTCTACTGATCGTTGGATTTCTGACTTATAGGACCACTTTTTATATTAATTAATCTTCTGTTAGCTACATATATGGCAAGTTATCTTCTCCTAGTCTTTCATCTGTATTTATGGTGTCAATTTTCTTTCAATCTTTTAGTTTTAGAGAAGGCAGGCCGGCCCTCGCTGGTTGGGCTCAGTGGACAGAGCATAGGCCTGTGGACTGAAGAACAAGGGCACATGCTCTCGTTGCTAGCTCGATCCCCAGTAGGGGGAGTGCAGGAAGCTGGTGATCAATGATTTGCTCTCATCATTGATGTTTTTCTCTTTCTCCCTCTCTCTTCCTCTCTGAAAACAAACAAACAAACAAAAACAAAAGAAGGTAGGCTGATTTTACAGGAAGTAGAGGCAAGATCATCTATCTGGAAAGCCTTTAGGATAGAAGCCAGTTGAACATACAGAGAAACTACAAATACCAAGGAACAAAATGTCTGCAAGCCTGAATTTTCCTACCTTGCACTGCACAGTTGCAACAACTAAAAATAATTTTTTAAAGCATATTTTTATTGATTTCAGAGAGGAAGGGGGAGAGAGAGAGATAGAAACATCAGTGATGAGAGGGAATCATTAATGGGCTGCACCGGGCCCACAGCCCAAGCATATGACCTTGACCGGAACCGAACCTGGGACCCTTCAGTCCCCAGGCCGACACTCTATCCACAGAGCCAAACCTGAGCAACTAAAAATTTTTAAAAAGGCTCTACCAACTCAAATTCAATAACCTGCCCAGTGGCGCATTATGTTATATTTCCTTCTACAAACATTTTCTCTCCACTTCCAGGCTCCTCAGCCTAAATAGAATTCATTTTTTCTTGCTCGAAGTCAAAATGCAAATCTTGAACAAGTGGCTGGGTTGGGTGTGGGGCTGGGCATGGGGGAGGCTCCACCACAGTGGAGGATATCCTTTCGGAAGTGCCTTATTTAAACCTTTAAAAATGATTGTAAGATCAACAATGCTTATTATAAATAGGTTAGGGTGGCTGCGCCTTTTGTGCAGTGAAAGTAGCCAATCCTTAAAGCTTGGTGCCTACCCTTTCCATGTACTAATTCAGACCACTAAGATCCCGGGTTGTAATCTACAGCTGTAATTTTTTCCTATAGTTCTTAATTTGAGGAAGTAGAGGGCGGGGTCACAGATCCCTTTAAAAAGCTGCTGGAAAGTTATGGGTTCTCTCCCCAGAGAAAAGAACATAAAATACTGCCTAGTAGGAAGAGCCAGGGCACTCAAGGTCATGTGAGGCCACTGGAAAATGCTGGCCTGGTGAACTCAACCGGCTCATGCTAATCTCTAAGCATGCCTTTCTCCACTTTGAGCTTGCTTCACTCAGGGTTAGGCCTGGTCTAGGGACTCCGGGATGATTCCTAAGTCATTGTCATGAGGTGGTTTCATCTGCATCAGTCAGAACTACCCCTTCACCCCCATATTTTTTTGGAATGGTGAGGATTTATAAGATGTTCATGAGGTTCTACTCAATAACAGCCTCCCCCTGGCAATCTTGTGTTCCTTTCTCAAAATACGGTCAATCTGTGAAGCAAAACCATGCTCTTATGAAGATGGGCTGCCTATTTTTATCCACCCCATTTTCTGAAGTGCCTTGTTGCTACTTCTCTGATTAGTGTTCTAGTCACACAGGAGACACCCAAGGCTCATGGATAAAGACCAATCAAGCCTTTGAAAGACAAACTCAACTCCTTCAATTGTGAAAACGGTTACACTTTACCATGAACATGAGCAGAATAACATCTGTTTAGGAAATTAGTTATGCGACAGCAAAATGCTGAGGCTTGGAAAAGTTACAAAATTAAAATCCTTGAGCAAGAAAAGATCACCATCAGCTACAATGTCCTTTTTTTTTTTTTTAAAAAAACAACACACCTCTTAATTAAGCACTGGAGATGGTGAATCCAGGGAGAAAGACATACAGGGCTGCCATTGCATGAGGGTGTACAGTTGGTGTGCAGTAGGAACACTCAGCCCAGGGGGTGAATGGGGCTAAAATTTAGCCCCAAGACGATAGCACCTGCTGAATCTGCCTAATGGGGGCGCCCTTTTCTAATTCTCACAAGGCACCAGAATCTGGCAGTAGGTCCTAAAGACAGCTACCATTCTTTAGTTTATCCTGTTTGTACTGAATCAAACTGTTCTTCCTTGCAATCTAATCTGGTTTGCAGTTCATGCTATACGCTAGGTGTTCATAAACTTTACTGAGCATCAGACTCATCTGGAGGGCTTATTAACACAGATTGCTGGCCTATACCCCAGTGTACCTGATTCTGTAGGTGTAGGGCAGGGCCAGAGAATCTGAATTTCCAACAAGTAACCAGGGGCTGCTGATGTTATTGGTCCAGGGATTTCACTTTGAGAACCAGGCTATGAGCTACAGGCAAGAGTGTTTTTTTGTATGTTTGTTTTTACTTTGGACCTTGTCCATGTTTACTGGCGACAGCCTCCCTGACTGTACAGACCAAAGAAAAATAAGTAACGTCAGGTACCCAAAACTGAAGGGCTCTCCTAGTAGACGTTTGGCTTGGGTGCCAAGGACACACCTGAAAGGCCCACAGTTCCCAGCATTACTGTGAATAAGAGGCTCAAAAGACACTCTGTGGGCAGGGCCATTTCCACCCATTTGACTTGAGGGTCTGCGTCTGTGTAATGAAGGAGCCACTGTGTTGCTGGCAAGCAGCTCAGATGGAGGACGATGCCAGCAGTCACTTACACGGAATGGATGGGTGGTTCTCAGATCCCTTGCTGGGTGAAAAGGCTGCCTGTTTGATTAGGGCTAGGATTGTGTATACTGGGGTAGAGACCTTTTCTAGGGAATACATGGCGCCCTGATGGTCTACATCCATGAACCCACATGCTGCTTTTCTGCACTCAGATACAGAAAAGGCTTTTTGTCAACAGGCCCCTTGAGTTCTGTCTCCACCGAGCCCATCTGAAGTAAACAGGTAGGTATTCTCTGTGAGGTCTCTAGGACCAGAGACCTCCAGGTTCTTTTGATGTATTATTCTACCTCTGGGCCGCTGTAATGGTCTGAGATTTTTCTGTTTTTGGATTAAAATATTTTAGTCTTCCTTACCCCAGTCGATCCCCACCCTCCACCTTCCAGCAGATCACTTACTGGAGGCCCACCCACAATTTTTCCTCTTTCTATATCCGTCTCTACTCAAGCCCTTCCCTGATTGATAGGCTGGCAGTGTTCTGTCCTCTGAACCAGGACCCAGCTGCCCTGTTTGATGCTGAGCTTTCGTAAAAGTCCATGCTGTCATCCTGGCACTCGAGAGACGTCTCCTGACGTGCCCAGTATCTCCTTGGTCCTCAAAGTGGCAGATATTTGGTCCTTCGGGTCTCCTTCACTTGCCAGCCTCCTTATCAGTTTGGGCCTGTTATTCTTTGAATATCCTTTTGATATCCCTCGTGTAGGCGGTAAGGAACCATAAGCCTGGAGGAATCCAAGTTTGGATTTACCAGTTCTTCACCTTTTTTGGGGTCTGTGCTCCCTCTAAGAATCTGAGAAAAGCTCCCCAGAAAAATACAACTGGAAAGATTGGTTTGAAGATCAGGGGAAGTAACCACAGGAGACATCCCTTCTGCCTCACAAAAGACAACCACAGACAGGTCTCAGGGAGACACACGACCATGAGCTGAGCCAGCCCACAGGCCACAGGTGGCAGCATCCTGGGGGTTATATTAAGAGAGTAGTGATATGGCCCTAGCTGGTTTGGCTCATTGGATGGACTGTCAGCTTGGGGACTGAAGGGTCCCTGGTTCGATTCCGATCAAGGGCACATACCTGGATTGCAAGCTGCCAATCAATGATTCTCTCTCATCATTGATATTTCTATTGTTTCTCCCTCTCCCTTCCTCTCAGAAATCAAGAGTGGGTGTGTGTGTGTGCATATATATATATATATATATATATATATATATATAGAGAGAGAGAGAGAGAGAGAGAGAGAGAGGTGATCTTGCGAAAGAATCTCTTCTAGGAAGATGCATTTGTTCTTCAGAAGATGCAGAACTGGGAACAATTGAAAAAAATAAAAAGCACTTCCTTGGCCTACAAAACCATGTTTCTAAAAAAATGTGGCTCAAAAACAGCAAACCACATTACTGATGGTTTCTGTCTTTGGCCATTCAGTCCATCCTCTCCTTTCTTTTTTCAAATATATTTTATTGATTTTTTACAGAGAGGAAGGGAGAGGGATAGAGAGTTAGAAACATTGATGAGAGAGAAACATCGATCAGCTGCCTCCTGCACACTCCCCACTGGGGATGTGCCCGCAACCAAGGTGCATGCCCTTAACCAGAATCAAACCTGGGACCTTTGAGTCCGTAGGCTGACGCTCTATCCACTGAGCCAAACCGGTCAGGGCTATCCTCTCCTTTCACTTTAAGTTTGATATCTTCTGTTCTAAAGAGGAAGGGAACTGGTGGGACAGGGACAGAAAAGCATCAGAATACACTCAGAACAGATCCAGTGACTTAGGATAAGGCCAAAGAGAAAGGCACCGCGTTAGATCATCCGATCTAACCCAACCCACCAATGGGGTGTGTTTGTTCCTATTTAAAGTCAAGGACACTAACATCTGATGACTGTTCCTGGGACTGGAGAGGATTCTCATGGGTAAAATGACAGTGCAGAGGATCTGGGGAGGGTGCTCCATCCATCATTTACTGGAAATGAGCATAATTGCTAAACTCTTCCCAAATCATGTAAAAAAAAAAAAAAAAAAAAAAAAAAAAAAAAGAAAAAAAAAGGAGAAAGGCCAAAACAATAGCCTTAGTAAGATTAAGAGGGCATCTAGGCCTCTGCCTTGAATTCTTGCCGAATCCTTGTTTTGTGTGAGGGAGCATTTCAGGTGATCTGTGAATCAAAGGACGACGTTCACTTGGTATGACACTTGAGACAGCTTTGATTTGAAGTCCGGTATAAATTAGGATGAGACTGAAACCCATCCCACAGAGAATTATGGAGTCCTATATGCAAGTCAAATAAGCAAGCATCAAACATACTGACTAAGGTCCTACTTCCTCAACACCTAAGTACTGTAGTTAGTTTAGATTAGGCTGCCATCGTTACATTTTTCCTCATTATGTTCCGTGAACAGTGCTATTTCCAATACAGGAAGCAGTAGCCCCGCCTTTGTTGATGTCTTTCTAGGTAGCGTTTAAAGCCAGATGGACTGAAATCCCAAGTCAGTGTGTAATGAAATTGTCCTACAAGTTATTTCGGGGAAGTTGACTTACCATACCACTCATCAACCCATGCAAAAGCCTGTCTATGTCCAATCAGCAGGATATCTCGGACCACCTAAAAAAGTAAAAGAAAAAGGTTGAAATAATACCATGTTTGATTAAAACTACCTGGAAAATAGATCATTCCCAGCATTAGGAATCCTGGCATTATAAATGTCTCCAACCCTCTGCCCATTTGGGAGGACAATGACAGAGGACAGGTATTGTACTTGCTCACCATCAGCCCTTTCTGTGGTGGGCACGTCCTTGGTGTAAATTAATGTCCATCTTACTTGAAGGTCGGGCTGGAGGCGTGTACAAACCAATGAGAATGATTTGGCAGTCACATGGCAATGACTGGAATGAATCTCCAGGCTAATCACCCTGAGATTTCTCTCTTCGTTTACCCTTACCTAAAACAGGCTCTACTTTTCCTTTGTAGAGGGTATGTCTCACTGGTGCCAAGAGGTCAAACATGTTAGAAATCAAGAGTGTTTCTGGGAAGCAGGTCACTTCTTAATAAAGAGCACTTACCACGCTTCTCTGATGAAATATCTTAAATATTAAAATAACTGAAGCACCCTAGCCGGTTTGGCTCAGTGGATAGAACATCGGTCTGCAGACCATAGAGTCCCTGGTTCAATTCCAGTCAAGGGCACATACCTTGATTGTAGGCTCCTCCCCAGTCTGGGCCCTGGTGGGGGCTCATGCAGGAGGCAACCAATAGATGTGTTTTTTCTCAGTCTTTCCCTCTCTCTTCCACTCACCCTAAAAATCAGTGAAAAAATATCCTTGGGTGAAGATTAACAAAAAAAGAAAATAAAATAAAACAAATAAACAAACAAACAAATAAATAGATAATTGAAGGTGTGGGATACGAGATGCATAAACATCTTTCTGGGCTTGCTGTTCACGTAACAGGAGGGGCGGGGGAGGGAGCGAGAGTGGTGAACTATCATCGAAAGAAATAAGACACCCAAAGTAGAACAGAACATAATGGCAAGGATAAGCTTGTCTTGTTGCCATGACGTGTCACCATCAGAAGGAAACTGTTTCTGATGGTGGCACATCATGGCAACAGGAGACAAAGAAAAATAATACAGACACAGTTGGTGTGTGAGTAGCCCTATTTATGTGCTTTTAATTCATGACATTACTTTTTTGTCCTTCATAAATACTCCTTTTTAAAAAGTTCCTTGGATACTCATGCTCTCCTTCTGACATTCCTTTCTTCCTGCCGAACAAATCCAGCAATTGTTTAAAACCCCTCATGGAAGGTTTGAGCGTGTTTCCGTAAGTGAAGGATTTTAATTTTGGTGAATTTGCAGAAACAAGGGAAGCATTTATCAGAAAGTATTTATTATTCCAGGCCTCTGGGTAGTTAGTGAGGCTTAAGGAGGAAATGTAATGAAAATAAGAAATTTTCGTGAGGCTGAACATACTTGAGTGCCGAGAGTGTCAAATTCATGGAAATCAAAAGAACAGCATCGAGGCATCAGTAAATAGACCCTGTTACGTTAAGCACAACACAGCTGTCTGCTTGGAAACAGGAACTCAATAATGTGCTAATAGCTCGCTTTCAAACATTTCTTCCCCTTAACTGTGAAAAGATTCTTAAAAAGACAAAGGTGTTCAGAGAAAGGCGCCCATGCAAATGCTGGCCTCAGACTCTCATTAGCGACGCATGTGCCAGAGCAGGTGTGTGCTGGGCGTTGGTAGCACTTCATTCCATTTGGAAATGGGCAGTGGGAATGCCGACACCAGAGTGTAATTCTTACAGGTGTTTTAAAGAAACAGAATCTCAAAACTAGCCCAAGTCATCTGTGAGAAAAGAAACACAGTGAGCGCTGTGGTAAAGAAAAGGGGGTGAGGGGAATATTGTAGGAAGTCATAGCCTGAGATAGACACAGAACGGAGGCTGGGAGATATGCATCCTGGGAGCCCTGACTGTCTTCCTGCTGAATAACTGGGACACAGCAGGACGACAGGAGACCCCAGAACTTGATTTGTAGGTGTCTTGCTCGGCTCTCTCCTTTGGTTGGGCAGAATGGCTTCTGAGGCTCAGCAGATCGGCACTCTTCTCTATCTCAAATTTGTTCCAGAGTCTGCGATAATCACGAGCCCAAGGTCAGTCTATTCTTTGGACCTAATTTTAAGATTTGCAATTTTTTATGGTCATTTGGGTCCCCTATTGTACTGTCAATTGTCCCCCATAGACAAATCCATCTAAGTGACAAAAAAGCGCAGCACATTAAGTTTAAATTCCAACACCTCCAAAAGAATTTCTAAAAGCTTTTTTTTTTTAAAAAAAAAATCAGTTTTTAAGAGGAAAAACAAACAGATAGCCAGCCTAGCTGGAATGCAGAGACAACGTGGGTAGTATTTATTTTTAGGGAGATGGAAAGTGTCACAAAGGGCAGTGTTCAATGCTACATTTTCTTTCTTTCTTTTCCCTCCATGAGGACAGGGATCTTGTTAGAAACCCCTAAAAAACCTAAATCATTACCAAGGGAATTCCTGCTACAAAATTAATGAGCTTAGCCAAAGTGAGTATAGAATTGAAATCTGTATTTTGAGATTGTTCACAATTCTTTGTTGACAGAATTATATGAACAGAAATTCTGCAGTGCATCATCTAATGGGACTCCCGGGATTTCTTGTTCTGTCTCTTGGGGTGCCTTTTACATTCAGACCGTGCCTCAGGGGTCTACATTTGCAGGACCTTTAGAGTTAGAATTGTCCTTGGGGAATGCACATGCAGATAAGCCCCTGCCTGCAACCCAAGTACCAAGTATAAATACCTGTGCCTGGAACTAGATTAGCCCAATGCCAAAGGAAGAAGCATGTGGTGTTTTTAATTTCTCAATTACAGTTTGCATTCAGCATACACTAGTTTCAGGTGTACAGCATAGTGGTTAGACAATCATAAGCTTTACAAAGTGATCCCCCTGATATTTTCAGTACCTACTTGGCACCATACATAGTTATTACACTACTGTTGCCAACACTCCCCATGCTGTACTTTACATTCCATGACTATTTTGTTAACTACCAATTTGTACTTGTTTTTTTAAAAAAATATATTTTATTGATTTTTTTACAGAAAGGAAGAGAAAGGGATAGTCAGAAACATCGATGAGAGAGAAACATTGATCAGCTGCCTCCTGCACCCCCCCACACTGGGGATGTGCACAAAACCAAGGTATATGCCCTTGACTTGAATCGAACCCGGGACCCTTCAGTCCACAGGCCAACGCTCTATCCACTGAGTCAAACCAGTCAGGGCCCATTTGTACTTCTTAATCCCTTTTACCCAGCCCTACTAACCCTCCTGATTTCTGTATCTCTAAGTCTGTTTCTATTTGTTCATTTATTTTGTTCTTTACATTCCACATATGAATGGAACCATATGGTTTTTGTCTTTCTCTGTCTGGCTTATTTTGTTTAGCGCCATACCCTCTAGGTCCATCCATGCTGTTGCAAATGTAAGAGTTCATTCTTTTTTATGGCTGAGTAATATTCCACTGTTTATGTAGGTACCACAGCTTTTTAAAAATATATATATTTTATTGATTTTTTACAGAGAGGAAGGGAGAGGGATAGAGAGTTAGAAACATCAATGAGAGAGAAACATTGATCAGCTGCCTCCTTCACACCCCCTACTGGGGATGTGCCCACAGCCAAGGTACATGCCCTTGACTGGAATAGAACCTGGGACCCTTGAGTCCGCAGGCTGATGCTCTATCCACTGAGCCAAACCGGTTAGGGCTCCACAGCTTTTTTATCCACTTGTCTATTGATGGGCACTTGGGTTGCTTCCATATAGGATGTTTTGAACATCCACCTTCCTGAATACACTCATACAACAGACACGGAGGTACAGGATAGGAGATGGTGTAAAACATCTATTAGTGGAAGAAAATGAAACCTGAATGTAAAATGCCTGTTCATGAAAACAGAGTTGCCTAGATGTAGTTACCTGGTGTTGGCTCAGCACCTGTGCATCTGTTGGACATCACTCACTTTAGCTTACTGTAAAGACAGGAACATGCTCCGAGGCTCAGGACCTGCTTTGTTCACTTACCTTGTGTACAAACTGTTCCACTCTGGTCTGGAGCCCCCAGACCTCAAACTTCACAGTCACCAGCTTGTAGGAACACATGATGGGCTGATGACTATCTCTCCAGCCTTCCCGTAACTGTCCCCGTCCTGTCTTCTCTGACTTAAAGTGTTTAGGATCCTGGAAAAAATATTTCAAAGAAATGGTAACTTAGAAGTGAAGCTAAGTGAAAGAAGCTTTTCACCAAAGGCCACACTGTAGAATTCCATTTATATGAAATATCCAGAATAGGCAAATCTATGGAGAAAGAAAGTAGATTAGGGGCTAGGGGATGGGTATAGTATAGGAAATGGCTGCTATTGGAGACAAAGTTTCTTTCGGGGGTGATAAAAATGTTCTAAAATTAGATTTAAGGGGATGGCTCAAAACTCTGTGAGTGTGCTAAAAACCACTGAACTGATCACTTTAAATGGGTAAACTCTCTGGTGTGTAAATTATCTATATATATAAAAGCCTAAGCGACCATTATGATGGAACAACCAGTCGCTATGACATGCACTGACCACTACGGGACAGATGCTCAATGCAGGAACTGCCCCCAGCCTGCAGCCCTCATCACCGATGGGGTGCGCAGGTCAATCTTCTGGTCCCTCCCCCACCCCCCACCGCTAGCAGGCCCTGATCACCTGATTGGGACCTAACTCCAGGCTGGGCTGGGGAACCAGGGGTGGGTGGTGGCAGATGCAGGAGGTGAGGGAAGGAGGAGGGGGAGGCAGGGAAACTGATTGCCCTTGATTGGCCAGGCCTAGGGACTCCACCCATGCACAAATTTTGTTCACCAGGCCTCTAGTGTATCAATAAAACTGTGAGAGATTCATAAATGCAATAGAAAGTGTTATAAGCTACCTCAGTAGGATTTTCCAGTGTGTGCTCTGGCTCTGGGTTTACTGACATCCAGGCATAAGTTAATATTATAATAGTCATCATCTCAAGCCCCTGTTTACTAAATGTACACTGTTGACATAGTATAGAGGCAGGTATCACACATGCTCCCCCCGACCTGATTTCTTCGTCCTGAGGGTATGAAGGGCATCGGCTGTGTGTGTGTGGCCTGTGTGTTCACGAAAAACTGCCCTCCATGCAGAGAACAGACTCAGCTCTACTTGGACACCTCTGTTCCCTGACCTCCCGCCGGGGTCCCTCCTAATTTGCACCGGTTGCAGGAAAGTGCTGGGCCTGGGGGCAGGAAGGGACCAGAGTGGGGCAAATATGTAATTAATGGAATACAAAATTGACAAAAGGGGTTCCAGAAGTGGGGGAGGAAAGAGAACATATGCAAGTATCCCAGCGGAGTAAATGTTTCTGTGAAGGAAGGGCGTAGGGATCTTGAGAGTGGGTAGCATGTTTGAATCTTTGGTGCCAACGTTGCCATGCTATATTTTTATTACCTGAACCAACCCAGAAACTGGCCCTGAAATGATATGCACAGGCTCGGAACGACAGACCCATGAAAAAGGCATAAGTATAGGGTCTGGCCCACAGCAAGTGCTCCATTCAGGTAAACCATGATTGCACCCCCGCAAGACAGTCATCGAAGACTTTGAGTAAAGTATCCAACCCTACAGTCCAGGGCAGAGACAGCAATGCCTTCCAAAGCCCCTGCAGTTTGCGGTAAAATATTTGCTGTTCAAGGCCAGGGAACGAATTCCTGCCTGCCTGCATTCCTAGGCCACATAAAGCCATTAAGAATAAAAAGAGAACAATAGGGCAAGAGATGTATCAACAGGAAGACTATGGTAGACAATCTCCAAACATGGTGGCCATCAATTTCTTCCCTCACCATGCAGGCATGCTGTTCCTGTCGCCAGCATACTGTTCCTGACACCAATGATGTCTAGGTTCCTGTCCCGTGGAACCTAGACTGGCCTTTGACTTGCTTTGACCAATGCAATGTGTCAGAAGAGACACTGTGTCAGTTCTGGTCATGCTAATGTATGTTTCAGACTTAAGAATAAAGTAAGACTCTACAGTATCACACAGGAACACTGGTGGATGAATTTCCAAAGCAGCAAAGAATCGAGGGGCCCCACAGCAAATTTCAGTTCTGAGTAGGACGGGAAACGTTCTGCCTGCACAGAGAATTAGATAGATGCTGAAATCCAGGTGTGGTTCCTGATTGCACCACAAAATTACAAAATTTTATTCGGCTATTGCCAAATAAGGCTTTAGAAAAAGGCTAGATGGAAATAAGAAGTGCACAGTATTTTTAGAATAGGCTTTTTAAGGTGGACATGATAATTTGGTTTCATGTCCCTGATTTTATGGATAAGGACTCCAAGGCCTGAGAGAAATGAAATATTTTGTGCTGGTTAACAGGTCGGGGACTAGAATCCCAGCCTCTCCTAATTCTAGCCCACTGTTCTTTCCACTACATTTCCTTTTAATACTAAACAGGGAAAGGATGTTTTTGTTACAGCCAGATGCCAAAGAGGCAATGCACAGTTGGGCTTTTTATGGCAACCGTGGGCTGATTTTTTGCAAGCCTGGAGTCAAGTCTATAGGCACTGATTTCATCTAGGAAATCTCAGATGTTGCTACATACAATGAGGAATTCACGTCCAAAGAGCTGGAGGGAGGTAAGGGAGAGAATAGCTCCTTTAATGAAAATTCAAGATCAGAAATGAACATCCAATTGAATGTCTTTGAATGAAGATGAGAAAAAAATATATAACCTGAAATATTCTGATCTCCAACTTTTCTTCCTTTTCTTGTTCAGAGCCCATTGCCTCCAATCCTCATTCCCTCACCCCAATACCCATTCCTCTTGGAATCATTTTCAACTCTCATTCTCTCACTTCAGTTTGTGAACATAAATACGTAAATTGTCCATTTACACACCAATTGACCTTTCTTTATATCCTTTAAACGTTTTGTATTTTTAAAATTTCTGATCTGTGTTTCTACAGCTACTACAATATCTTGATCCTGATGAGAGAGAGAGAGAGAGAGAGAGAGAGAGAGAGAGAGAGAGAGAGAGAGAGAGAGAAACATCAATGATCATTGATGTCTGGTTTGTGTGGCTTAGTGGTTGAGTGTCAACCTATGAACCATGAATTTATGATTCTATCTTTGGTCAGGGCACATGCTCGGGTTGCAGGCTTGATCCCCAGTGTGGGGTGTGTAGAAGGCAACTGATCAATGATTCTCTCTCAATATTGATGTTTCTTAAAAAAATTTTTTTTATTGATTTCAGAGAATAAGGGAGGGAGAGAGAGAAACATCCATCTGTTGCCTCCTTTGTGTCCCAACCAGGAATCAAACCCACAACCCTTTCTGTATATGGACAATGCTCCAACCAACCAAGCCACACCAGCTGGGCATACAGGTTTCCTTATTTTAAAACAAGGTTTATAAACATCCACCTTTACCTCTGATACTACAAATACCCTGGACCTTCCCATACTTTGGTTTCAGGGTTTGGCCTATTTTAAAAGGATATAAAGTTTGACTTTAGTGTGATGGAGAGGTTACAAATCTTGGACCTCTTGGATCTCAACCCAGTGCAACCAGAAAATACAGTGCAAACTCTCTGCAGTGGGTTGCAGGTACACCCCTCCTCCCCTCACAAGACATGTCCTAGTTCTCACCGCCAGTAACTACGGATGTGATCTTATTTGGGGGGAAAAGGGTCTTTATAGATGTAATGAAGTTAAAGATCTCCAAATGAGATCATCCTAGATTAAGAGGGTGGGCTCTACGTCCAGTAACAAGTGTCCTTATAAGAAACAGAAATGGAGAAGACAAGGAGAAGAAGCACATGCTGTCGGAGGCAGAGATGGAAGACATTCAGCCACAAACCCAGGAGCCACCAGAAGCTGGAAGAGGCAAGAAAGGATTCTTCTCGCGAGCCTCTCCTTGATTTCAGTCTCTGGCCTCAGAGCTGTGAGAGAAACCCCTGAGGACAAGGCACAAGGCTAACCTCACCCTGTGCTTCTGATATAACTGGTCTTGGTGGGTCTGGGCATCCAGCTCCCCACGTGAACTGAAGGCACCGCCAAGGTCAAGCCACTGCTCCAAGAGACAATGTTCTCTCAGGGCTGCCTGACTCCAGGCCTGGGCTCCCACGCTTCACCGTATGGACAGGACAGTCCCCTCATCTGCAGGGTGGTGTCAGTGCCGGCTCCCTTGTGGGCTCGTTGTGAGGCTTCAACTGGATAATGTAGGCAACGTCCCCCATCCAGCACCCAACGGATGGCGTGTGATAGGCAGCAGACACCCCAGAGAGATAAGAAACATCCTCGAGAGAAAAATTGCAATGCAATTTCCTCAGATCTTATTAAGTTCCTCGAAAGAAGGCAGCAGGACTATTGAAGAGCTGCAGGATGGTTATTACTCTACTGCTATCCTGGGGTCCAACGTACAGAGAAACGCTAGTAAGCGCAACAGGAACAGGCCTGTCTGCCACCGTCATGCAGGTGTCCTTGCACCAGCGAAAGGCTGGTGGGTGCTCCCACTTTCCCGAAGCTGTCACCTGCCAGTGTTCATAGAACGGTGGTGGCAGAAGCCCCCAGACAAGGGCTTTTGCTTGTTGGACGCTACGACTAGGCTCCAGGCCAAGGCCAAGGGATAGTCTCCAGTCTCAGGACCAATTCCTCTCTCTCTGTCTCCTGTTTCAGTGGCAGGTTCCGAGATGTCAAAGCACATTGCCTCACTGCAGTCTGCTGCCTTAGGGCGTGATGCCCCCAATCTCACTGGGGCTCCGCAACCACATGGTGGTACACGCAGGAGCCAAGCCGGGAGGACTGTGCCTGGTGGGGACACACCGGGCAGCTGTCTCCCAACAGCCCGATTGGTCAGTCTTGAAGCCAGACAGAGTTTGAGCATCTTAGGGGTTTCCTCTTGAGGAGCGTGGAGCTACACACACAGGTGCAGCCCTTCGCTTCAGTGACCTTCCAAGCGAGGGTGGGCTCTTTCCCTATTGGAGATATGGTATTAGATTGCTAGGGCTGCAGTAAAAGTGTCACCAACTGGGTGTCTTAAACAACAGAAATTGACTGTCCCATCAGCCTGGAGGCTCGAAGTCAGAGATCAAGGTGAGGGCAGGGCTGGTTCCCTTCAAGGGACTAAATAATTTGTTCCACGCCCCTCTGCTCGCTTCTGTCTTCGGGTGGCTTGTGTTGCCAGCAGTTTTGGTATTCCTTGGCTTATAGATGCACACCTGTCACATGGCAGTCACTCTGAAGGTCTTCATGTTGTCTTCCCTCCATGTCCATCTCTGTGTCTAAATGTCCCCCTTTTATAAGGACACCAGTCATATTAGAGAAAGGCCCTCTCCCCCTCATTTAACTCAATCTCCTCTGTAAAGACCCACTTCCCAGACAAGGTCACACTCTCAGTTAGGAGGTTAGAACTTCCACAATTGCTTGCTTGGTTGTGGGGTGCTGCACCCACACTCCTCAGTTGTAGCTGATCCCCGGGGTAATGTGGAATTCTCTGAATGCAATGCTCTTGCTGGGAATGCTGTGCATAGCCTGGCTGGGAGGTGCCAGGCTGCAGTTTTCCTGGCTGGGCTTCTAAATTCATCCACAGAGAGAGCTCTGGCTCAGGTCCCGCTGCAACTCCCTAGGCCTGGCAGATTGTACACTGGACCTTTGCAGTCAAAGGCCATCTGCATGGAGGAAGGCGAGCTGGTGCCAGGACTGCCATCCCGTGGCCGGATGGACCTCGCTGGACACCCTTCTGTGCAAGGACATCCTCTGTAGAAGGCTTCCTCTCCAGAAGGACAGGCATACCTCCAGGCCTCCCCCACCTCGCGCTTGGACAAAGCGGAAAAAGTGATACTAGGCTTCTTCCTGCGGACCATCCAGGGGCCAGTGCCCAGGGGACACTGTCCTGTGTTGGTTAGAATCAGTCTGACACCTGGGAGGTGTTCCGAGAAGCCCCTGGGAGATCCTGGAACATGGCTTCCGTCTCAGAGGCGATTTTATTAGCCGACTTTCACTGAGGTGTGAAGTCTCCGTGATTAATTACGCTTTCAATTTGAACCACATAGGACCCTGTCCGACAGGGACTTGCCCTGTTAATTGAAACTCTAAGTGTTTGATAACTGTTAAATGAAAACGGGCTAAGCAGCAACAGGCTAGGAATAGCTACATTATGGAACTATAATACTCAGCTCTAAAATGGAGATGATCTGCTAACACATATCAGATTTCCCCCCCCCCCCCCCCCCCCCCCGCATTCTGGAATTTTTCTTTAGGACTCCAAGGTGTTAGAGATACTGTTTTCTTATATCCCTGCCAAAAGATGGCTGCTTAAAACGTAAAATCTAGTCCTGACTTTAGACCAAGATTTCTTAAACTTCAATTCTGAAAGGGAAACACAAAAAAATTAAGCAGCTTTAAAGAAGCTAGTCCCACCCATGCTCTGGTTTCCCTTCAAAGAAGCTAGTCCCAACAGACCACTTACTAAAGGATCTCATTCACAGGAAATGTCCAGAACAGAAAAATCAGCAGAGACTGAAAAATCAGTGGTTGCGCAGGGCTGGGGTAAGGTGGCTAGTGGGGAAAAGTGCAGGGGGGAAGAAGGGTGACAGCAAAAGTGTTCAGGGTTTCTTTTAGGGATGATGGATACGTTTTAAATCTGATGGTGGTGATGGCTGTGCACATCTGTGAATATACTAAAATCCATTCAATTCTACACTTTAAATCAGTGAATTGTATGGTAT
This sequence comes from Murina feae, assembly GCA_004026665.1. Lineage (NCBI taxonomy): Eukaryota > Metazoa > Chordata > Mammalia > Chiroptera > Vespertilionidae > Murina > Murina feae. The sequence goes on from PVJC01002878.1 coordinate 73,319, forward strand.
GTGAACTATCCTATATCCATTATGAAAATTGTCCCCTTGACAGGGAATTTGACCAGAGAGTGGGACCAGCTGGCCTACTGGCCCACAGCCCCTCCCCGCAGCCAGTCCCGCCTCCTATAGAGGCAGGCCAGACCCCATCTGTGCACAAATTCGTGCACCGGGCCTTGAGTATCTCAATAATGCTGTTTTAAAAAAACACAAACAGAACTAAAGAGCTTTCAGAGTGTGCCTGAGAATTGGCTCAAAACTTTACTTAAAAGGTCAACTGCTCTGCATCAGATGAAAACAAAAACACAAACCCTAAATGCAAACTACAGCCTGAAGCAGCCAATTCTTGCTTTGCTAATAGTTAATACCTAAAATGCTGTTTTCCTGAGCACTGGCTCTTGGCACCAGAGTGCACACAAACATCAGTGACTTGGGCTGTTGACACAGCGCCTCTCTTAGGGAGCCTGACGCATAAGGCATGTGACAAGCAGACAGGCAGACAAAAAGGTGGCTGTGGCGAGGGTATTGCTTCAGCACAGGTTCTGAGCCCTTCTCAGTTACAATTCAGTGCCAGAAAGACTCACACTTCTGTACTTGGGAAAGAGGGAGAATGGAAAATTTGAGCACATCCCAGAGAATAATTTAATAGTCGGAGGTGTTTTTTGTTTTTTTTTTTAATTCTTACCCGAGGATATTTTCCTCATTGATTTCTAGAAAGAGTGGAAGGGAGGGAGGAAAGGAGAGAAGAGAGAGAAACAATGATGTGAGATAGACACATCAATTGGTTGCCTTTTGCATACACCCTAATAGGGGCTGGGGAATTTGAAACTGAGGTATGTGCCCTTGACCAGGAATTGAACTTGAGACCTGTAGGCTGACACTCTAACCACTGAGCAAACCAGCCAGGGCAATAGTTGGAGGTCTTGAGCTCTGAGAGTGACCGCTGTTGATGACTTTCAGGGACTAGAGAGAAGATTCAGTCAAGAGAACCCCAAGAGAGGCAATCAGAAGACAGCGATGCGAGGGACAAGTCATAGTAGTTTGGTGCCTAGAAAATGCTTGCTGTGTTCCAGAGCCTGTGCTGGAACTCCGGTCTATTAGAAGTATGGGTGTTTGGCCTTCTGACTGCATGTCTTGGGGACCGAGCCCTTTAACTCCAGGTAGGCAGTGTCAGAATTAAATTGTTAGACAGCCAGCTGGTGCCCGAGAACTGGGGATTCAGTTAGTATCAGAGAAGACACCTCAGAATTCTCCTCACAACAAACCTATAAAGTACATGACTTCCTCCTCCTCCTCCTCTTCCTCCTTCTCCTCCTCCTCTTCCTCCTCGTCCGCCTCCTCCTCCTCTTCCTCCTTCTCCTTTTCCTCCTCCTTCTTAAATAATGCCCAAGGGAATGCCCCATCCTATTCCCAGACTCACTCCCTTCCTGAGCCCCTGCCCTGGGCATCTTCCATAAGCCACTCCTTCACAAGCCTGCAGATGGGCCACCTTGCAGGCTTGCGGGATGGCAGCATGGAGGGTTGGGCCCGCACATTCCCAGCTCAGCAAATAGTAAGCTCTTGTGCAATTTACATACACCCCAATTCCTGTAATTGATTCTCTTTAAATACTTCCTTCACATGGCTTTGGGGTTAGGCAAGAATACCCCCAATGACTCTGAGCATGTCCCCCCCATCTCTAAATAAAGACCAGTTTAAGTGGGAGA
>PVJC01002879.1:0-37828 GCA_004026665.1 Murina feae
GAAGAAGAAGAACATAGTTGGAAGGCTGATACTACCCAATTTCATTCTTTCTATAAAGTTGTAGTAATAAAGTCTGTGGTATTGGTGAAAGAACAGACAAATAGATCAGTGGAATAGAACAGAGAGCCCAGACATTGATCCACATAAATATAGTCAGCTGATTTTTGACAAAGGAGCAAGGCCAATTCAATAGAGAAAAGTCTTTTACACAAATGGTGCTGGAACAAATGGACTTCCACGTACAAAAAAAATATATATATAGATACTGATCCTACATTTTCACAAAATTTACTCTAAATAGATGGACGATAGCCCTAAATCTTGAAACACACAACTATAAATGCTCTAACTGATAGCATAGAAGAAAATCTAGGTGACCTTGAGTTTGGCAATGAGTTTTTTGATACAACACCGGTAACATTAACCTTGAAAGGTAAAATTGATAAGTTGGACTTAATTAAAATTAAAGTTTTCTCCTGTTAAGAGAATTAAAAAACAAGTTACTAAGAGAAGATATTTCCACTCATATCCCATAAAAGACTGGTATGAAATGATTCATGAAAGATAAGGGAAGGGAGAGGATGTGTTAGGTTTGGGACCTAGAAAATTAATTATTTTCCTAAACTTCTGGAGACCCTCTTGGAGTAATTTATTGGGGCCAATCTGAGAAGGGGACTGAAAATATGCCCAGTGGGATGAGGGAACCACTCCTTGGTTTTCTCACTCATTAATGAACTTCATTATGAACTTGTGAATATAAATTAAAATAGAAAATGGAAATTCTCTGTGTATTCTCTAAGCAGTCAGAAACTGAAAGCAAAGAAGCTTTTTTTCCCTTTAAACTGTAGATACAGAAATAGGTGAAATAGATGTAAAAACCAAATCCAGAATATGTTGGATAGTTTAGGGCCATTCAGTTTTCAGAAACTTGTGTTTGAGATTCTGACACTAAAGGAACTCTTGGCAGGAGGGCTTGGTCCCTGATGTCTGGGTCTGCGATGCCACACACTGCCCAGCTGGAGCTGATGTAGGTTCTATTCCTTATATAGACAGAGGGCAAGGATCACCGTGCAGATTGGGCAGAGGCCTTTCTCACTCGTTAGACTATCCTCATTAAAGGCAAAAACTTGACAAATGGAATTTTAAAAACCATTTCCATGCTCGATGTTGCTGTAGATTAAGGACATCTGGGACATTGTTGTTTTCAGCACGAAAGTTAGGGAAACTCTCCTCCCAAAGCAAAATGGCAAGGTTTGGAGAGGAAGTGGCAACCATTTTCCCTGTTTGCTTCTCCCTTCCCTCTGAATCAAGAGGAAGAGCTGATCTGTGTGATGCTGACACAGACAACCCCCTGGGTAGGAACCATCTCCAAACTGTGTCAGAACCACTTAATAATGTTGGCTTCTCCTATTTTAGCTTTCTGTTACCATCTAGTCACACTGCCACACACAGAAAAAACTTAGGAAGAAATTGCCATCAAGGAAAAATGCTAAACATGTACGTTTTGAGTTAACAATCATAGGTTTATATTTTATGGAAGATATTTTAATAATAAAACTATTGATAAGGTACTTTGCATTACCTTGAATAGTGTTAGAGGGAACTCATATATCCTGTCTTTGGAGAATAAATTCTCTGCCAGCAGTTTGTTTCTGTGGTCAGCAAAAAATTGAAAAAAAAGTCTGCAAACGCACTAAATTTTGAATTATGGGTTTTATATCTAAAATTAATCATTTTGGCCTAGCTGGCATGGCTCAGTGGTTGAGCATTAACCTATGAACCAGATGTCACAGTTCCATTCCCAGTCAAGGGCACATGCCTGGGTTGTGGGTCCGATCCCCAGTTGGGGGCATGCAGGAGGCAGTTGATCAATGACTCTCTCTCATCTTTGATATTTCTCTCTCTCTCTCTCTCTCTCCCTCTCTGAAATCAATAGAAAGATTACAAAAATAAAAAGATAAAACTAACGATTTTGTACATGGAGATCCAGTGCTACTTATCATGTAGTAGAGTAAATAACACAAAAAAAGTAAAAGGTGACCAAAATAACACCTTTTTGTTTTACTTTTCTATAGTACACATTTTGGAACTTCATACCCAAGAACTTGTTTGAACAATTCAGAAGAATCGCCAACTTTTATTTTCTTATCATATTTCTGGTCCAGGTAAGGCCAGTGACTGTTTCTCTATCACTTCAAATCTAAATGAGTGATCTTTTATTCTCAGGTAATTAATTGTGATTTGCTAATAAGAAGGAGCAAGAACTTGGTGCCACCTGTCTACAGTTTCTTCCTTTATTTTCTTCAAGGACAAGTGTATTGGTTCAGGGACCTAGGTGCTAAAACATATATGGGCATTCTGCATTTGAGTTGGTTCTGGCCACCGTCCAGCACTGGAGGGGAGATCAGGTGCTTCCTAACCTTTAGGAGAAATTCACCAGCCCAGCTAAGAATTATGACCTTACCCTCTTCTAAGTATACATAGATTCTCCAAAGAAAGCATTAAAGAGACATGTGGGGCGGGGAGAAAGGAGTATGAAAATCACGGTGAGCTATGAATTAGGAAACGACTTTGTCAGATGTGTTTTAAGAACAACAATCCAGTTTCTCTCTTTTACTAATATGCAAAATACAATTGCAGGACTTTAAAATTTTCCCTCACATTAAGTTATCCAAATAATGTAGTTAAAGTGTGGTGCCAGAAGCAAAGTAGTAAATTAACATAAAATGTACACTGGTATCAGACTGTGTCTTTGCCACCGCTAACATGTTTTTCTTAAAAAGAACTGCCCTCAGTTTTATATTAAAATAGGATGATTTGCTTCTTGTGTAATTTAACTCTAGGGTGGGAGGAAGTCGGGTAACCATAAAGCAATAAGTAAAAGCAAATGTCGGGTGGCCATGTGATAGGGCCAGCCAGTCTGTTTAAAGTCACTGATGTGTGTTTCTGACAAGGGCTCTACAATTCTCTTTTAATTGCAGTTGATTATTGATACCCCCACAAGTCCAATAACGAGTGGACTGCCACTGTTCTTTGTCATCACTGTCACAGCTATCAAACAGGTAAGACTTCACAGGAAGAGGGAGAAGGTCGTTATCTTTGTTGTGTAATGTCGCCTCTTATCCAAAGTAATATGGTTTATTTAGCTAGTTCATAGAAAAGCTTAACTACGTTTTAAAAATATGTTTTTATAACTATTTCAGATTGATGCTTGTGTAGGAGAGAGATTCTATAACTTAATTGCAAATTTGGTGCCCTGTGCGTTTTAGGAAGAAACTATAGTTTCACACTGAATCAGCCAGGGACGGTGTCTGATTTTAGATGCTTGCTTAACGTGGCTGTGTTGTTGATGGTCTTAATTGCAAGGATCTGCTCTCTACAGAGGGTCTGGGATGTGGCTTTATACTTGAGCATGCTAACTCCCGACTCACTCAGTGTGGATCGAATTGTTCTTTCTGGTCCTGATGAATAAAGCCAGTGACTAACAATAAAAAGAATGCATCTCAGTTATTTCCATTATCCATTTAGCCAGTGCAATCATCACCACTGTCTAGTACCAGAGAATTTCCACCACATGACAGCTCAAGGGTACAGATGTGTAGCCACATCTGGAGATGTAGACAACTCTTTGGGTGCTTGGTTTTCCATTCTGCAGAGAGAAATAATTCATCAACCTTGAACGCACTTTCCACATTCAGTGAGACCCAACTCAGAAGGCATGTTAATCCAGAAAACACCAAACTCTTGGTTGGAAAGTGTGTGTTTTCTTCTACTGGGGAAAGAATTTGACATTGGAAAGAATTTGAAATTGTGCCTATTTAAGAATAAAAGAATTTAGCAGAGTTGTTAGTTATGAGAATTAGGTCAGGCTGCTTTTTCAATGCTTGAGCTGGTGTCTGAGTTGACATAGGAATAACTGGTATTAGTTGCTTCCAACGTTTGTTACAATCAATAAAATGCATATGTGCATGGGTATGCTGACATATCCTCTTCAAGCAAGAATATTTAAGTTCAGGTGTTGGAATTATAATTGGTGCCAAGTTTCTTGAGGACTTTTGTTCAGTTCATATTAAAAGCCTAAAAGTCTTATTTACCTTTTTACTCAGACATTTTCTTTTTAGGAATCTATACTAAGAATATATAATATAGCCCAAACCGGTTTGGCTCAGTGGATAGAGCGTGGACTGAAAGGTCTCGGGTTCGATTCTGGTCAGGGCGTGTATCTTGGTTGCGGGCACATCCCCAGTAGGAGGTGTGCAGGAGGCAGCTGATCGATGTTTCTCTCTCATCAACGTTTCCAACTCTCTATCCCTCTCCCTTCCTCTCTGTAAAAAATCAATAAAATATATTTTTTAAAAAAGAATATATAATATAATGGATATGCACAAAAATACAATTGTAAAGATGTTTATCAGAATTATATGTATAACTGTAATTCAAATTGCCATGGGAAAATGCCCATGATATTTTGAGGGTACAAAGTAGTATAGTAAGTGCAGTGTGATTCTGATTTTGAAAAACTATACCCCCTTAAGCTAGAATTATCTATAATAATAAAAGCATAATATGCTAATTAGACTGGACAGCCAGATGAAGGCAGGGCTGCAAGGGCTGAGCCCCTTGCATGAATTTCATGCATTGAGCCTCTAGTATTTCTATATAATTATATTGATGTAGTAATAATTTATGTATTAATAGTTTTTGTGGAATGATAGGAATAGGACATCTTTAGTTTATTTTTTTGGAGGAGTGATTTATGTACATATTTCTTATTTTTGTCCTCAAACTGCATAATACTTTTGTAATATAAATGGTAAAAACTGATTTGGGGAAGTTATTTTTTATTCTTTATTTATGTCTTGATTTTGTTTTAAAAAATGCATTCTCCTGCCCTGAGTGGCAGAGTGAAGAATAGCAAATCAGGCAGAAGACCCAGAAACACTGGATGTAACATGATCTGGGCATATGGTTAAAAATATTTTTCTTTTCTAATTTTATGTATTACACACATTCATTTATTCTACAGGTATTGATTGAGCTTCTTTCATGTAATGAGTCTTTTTGTAGGCCCTAGAGCTGATATTGCTGAACAAAAGACATTCCAGTGAGGGAGACAGACACCAAGAAGCCATGTGTACATGCACCTGTACACACACACATGCATATGCATGTATACACACAAGCCCATATGTGCACTGTAGGGCATCACAGTGTCAGTGATGGGGGCTTCTCTGATACGTACACTTGGACTAGGAACCAGGCGAGTGCAGTAGAAGGAGGACCAGAAGAGTCTGCCCCAGACCTCAGGCCATGAGCAGGCCCTGGCCCCTGTGGGGCCCCAAACCATAACCCTGGCTTGAGCCATCTGGAGTGTCACCATAGGAGACTTGAAAACAGCCATTCCACTCATGTCAGGATGGGAGAAAGTTTGGGAAAGCCCCATTAAATGGTGTACAACTGGAGTTCCCAGCAGTGACAGGGCTGTCCCTGTTCAATTTGGGAGAGCCCTCCTTCTAGGATTCAAGGAAGGCTGGGACCTTGACCAGTATGATGGCCAGAGTACATGAAGAAGTGGAAGATTTAGGATCCATTTGAGGGAAAATGCCAGGATTTGCCAATGGGTGGGTTTTGGATGTGACGTCAAAGAAAATAAAAGGTGATTTCTGGTCATTGTGTGGCCACATTTGTCCTTCTCATGGACACAACTGGGAGCTCGAGGACCCCCAGGGCTCTTGGCCACCTCACTTGTGCAATGGGCCAAGGCCATACTCACTGTCATGGCCCATCGCAACAAAGTCCAAAAGGATTGGCCCAGAGCTGAGGGATCGATCCTCCATGTTTCTCTCACTTGTCACATGGAATTTTCTCTTTTTTTCCAGGGCTATGAAGACTGGCTTCGCCATAAAGCAGATAATGCCATGAACCAATGCCCTGTTCATTTCATCCAGCATGGCAAGCTGGTTCGGAAGCAGAGCCGAAAGCTGAGGGTAAGTAATAACTGACACCCTTAACTGGAGTAAAGCCAATAACAATTTAAAACAACAATAAGAGTGTAACAGGTGTTTTTATTAAGTACTAGAGGCCCAGTGCATGAATTTGTGCATCAGTGGGGTCCCTCGGCCTGGCCTGAGGGATCAGGCCGAAACTGGCTCTCCGACATCCCCCAAGGGTCCTGGATTGTGAGAGGGTGCAGGCCAGGCCAAGAAACCCCACCAGTGCACAATCAGGGTCAGGGAGGGACACAGGAGGTTGGCCAGCCAGGAAGGGACCGCGGGAAGGCTCCAGAGTGTGGCTAGCCTGTCTCGCTCAGTACCGATCGGCCAGACCCCAGCAGCAAGCTCACCTACTGGTCGGAGTGTCTGCCCCCTGGTGCACATCATAGTGAGCAGTTGAGTGTCCTTAGCATATCATTAGCATATTATACTTTGATTGGTTGACTGGACGACCACACACTTAGCATATTAGGCTTTTATTATATAGGATAGGCCCAAGCTCTTCCCCTAATATTTCAAGCAAACTCCTGTTGCTACTTTTTTTTAACTTATTTGTTTTTAAAGTTTTAATAAACAACTTTTAGAACAGGATCATACTTACTGACCAGTCAAGACAAGGAAAGCTCTAAACACTTTTAGAAAACCTGTTTTAGAATAAGGCAAATTCTTATTAACATGAACTTCACTAGGTTCACAGCAAAATTGAGTAGAAGGTACAGAAATTTGCAATATACACCTTGTCCTCCATCCCCAATCCCCAACAGCCTCTCCCACTGTCAGTAGCCCCAACAGGGTTATTTGAAGTTTATGATATTACTAAAGGCCTGATGCACAAAAATTCATGCAAGAATAGGCTTTCCTTCCCCTGGCTGCTGGCACTGGCATCCCTCTGGCACCCGGGACCCTGGCTTCCCCCTCCGGCCCTGACTTTGTCAGGAAGGACATTAGGAATGACATCTGGAAGGCGTCCAGTCTAATTAGCATATTGTCCTTTTATTATTATAGATACCAGTGATTTTCAACCTTTTTCAATTACTAAAATTCTGTGGCACACCAAAAATATATTTTTTGCTGATCTGACAAAAAAATATAGCTATAATTTTTATTCATTCTCACCAGGTGGCTATTGTTGTGTTGGCTGTTGTCATTTTTTATTTGACAGCCTAAGGGAAGTGCCCCTGACTAAATAAAATAGGTGTTGCATGTTTTCAAAATTCTTGCGGCTCACCAGTTGAAAATCGCTGGATCATACTAACCAGTCAAGACAAGGAAAGCTTTAAACACTTTTAGAAAATCTGATTTAGAACATCCCAAAGTTCATGTGAATATGATCTTCACTAGTTAGAAATTATGGAAATTGAGTTTGAAACCTCACTGAAAGTTTCATTTTAATTTTTTCTTCAATGAATTGTTAATGTAACATGTAATTTTTTATTTTTAAATGTGTGTTTGAATGAAGTGGATTGCATTCAAACCTACATCTGTTTAGAGCACTTATATGTGTACACACAGTAAGTACTAGTATAATTTTTACAGTTTATCCTAGAGTCTTGTTTAGCTGTCAACCTAAGGGTGTAGCCCAGCTGTCCTCCTGTCACCTTCTCCTGTCCTTGTTGCCCCACCCAGGCCTCTCCTCCACCCACCTTCCCTCCTTCCCTCCTTGCTCCTTGCTCCACTGGCTTTCTGGGCTGCCTTCCTGGCCAGAAGTGGTGGGGTTCTCAGGAAGTTGCAGAAAAGGATCGTTGTCAGCTTTCATGCAAAGTGACAGGAAAGTGGACCTCCACTTCCAGGCACAGCCCAGAAGAGGGAGAGCCCAGTCAGCTTGGGGTCATGGTGTTTGGAAAAGGGCCGAGTCCAGGATACAAGAACACATCAGGAGGCCTGTTCACATGTCATTGGCATGGGGTCCACCTTTGTTATGTGCATTATACCCACAATTGTACGTATTTTTTAAAGTATGTTTTTATGGACTTGAGAGAGAGAGAGAGAGAGAGAGAGAGAGAAAGGGAGCGAGAGAGGGGGAGGGAAACAGAGAAAGAGAAACATTGATGTGAGAAAGAAACATCAATTAGCTTCCTCCTGTATGCATCCTGACCAAGGTCAAACCCACAACCTGGGCATGTGCCCTGACTGTGACTGGAACTGGCAACCTTTTGGTACCTGGGACAACACTCAACCAACTGAGCCACACTGGCCAGGGCTGTATTTTTAAGTTTTTAAACAACATTTTCTTTTTTTCTTTTTTTTAAATTTTTTAAAAATTATTATTACATAAAGCTTTACAAAGATTAAACAACATTTTCTTTGCCTTATAAATTTTACTGTCCAGGTGTTTTAGTAATTCTGAATTCAGTTAGTCTCTGTTGGTGATGTTTTCCTAGTGGTCATGGGATCAGAGAGATGAGGGTCTGGGTGCAGGGCCTCACGGCCATGGGAACAGCGTTAAAAGATTCCTTTAGATCCCAGACCCTAAATGTAATTTCCTTGAACAACTCTATTTACCTTGCAAAGTCTTCTGAAGTTCTTTTTATTGAACTATTTTTCAATTGCAGTTATTATACAATATTAGTTTCAGGTGGGTGACATTCATATCCTTTGCAGATTGATCATCCCGATAAGCCTATATAACATTATTGACTACTAGAAGCCCGGTGCACGATATTCGTGCATAGGAGAGTCCCTGGGCCTGGCAGCAATCAGGGCTGATTGCGGCCTCCCTTCCCCGGCTACCAGCTGCCAGCCAGGGCCTTTCTTTGTTCTGTGCCACCCCCTGGTGGTCAGCACACATCATAGTGAGCTATAGAACTCCCAGTCTCCCAGTCGAACTCCCATGGGGACACTTTGCATATTAGCACTGTATTTTCCGGCATATAAGACGACTTTTTAACCCAGGAAAATCTTCTCAAAAGTCGGGGGTCGTCGTCTTATATGCCAGGTGTTGTCTTATAGGGCAGGTTCTGAAACTTCTGAGCTGGACTGGAAAATCTGCAGTCGCTGCATACAGTGGGGGGAGCTCAAAAACAGCCGCACTCCGTTCATATCAATGGAGCTGGACGGAGACCGCAAGTGTGTCTGGTCGGCTCCTTTTTGTGCCGCATAGTCTCCGTCTGGACTTTTTAACCCAGGAAAATCTTCTCAAAAGTTGGAGGTCGTCTAATGCGCCTAGTCGTCTTATACGCCAGAAAATACAGTGTGTGCGGTACACACACACACACACACACACACACTCTCTCTTTAGGAGCCTGGTGCACAAAATTCGTGCACAGTGTGTGTGTGTGTGTGTGTGTGTGTGTGTGTGTGTGTGTGTGGTGTTTGTCCCTCAGCCCAGCCCACACCTTCTCCAATCTGGGATGCCTTGAGGGATGTCCGACTGCCCTCTCACAATCCAGGACTGCTGGCTCCCAACCACTCGCCTGCCTGCCTGCCTGCCTGATTGCCCCTAACCGCTTCTGCCTGCCAGCCTGATTGCCCCCTAACCACTCCCCTGCCAGCCTGATTGATGCCTAACTGCTCCTCTGCTGGCCTGATCACCCCTAACTGCCCTCCCCTGCAGGCCTGGTGCCCCTAATTGTTCTCCCCTGCAGGACTGGTTGCCCCTAATTGCCCTCCCCTGCTGGCCTGATCGCCCACAACTGCCCTCCCCTGCTGGCCATCTTGTGGCAGCCATCTTGTGTGTTGGAGTGATAGTTAATTTGCATAGCACCTCTTTATTAGATAGGATAGACATTCCCTATGGTTTACTTTAGATCCCTGTGATGATTTTTATAACTGGCAGTTTGTAACTTTTAGTAAACATCTCTTTCTTTAAAAAAAATATCTAAGCAGTGTCCACCAGCAGAAAATTGAATTTTTAGTGCATTGATCTCCTGTGAGAAATGTCTGCTCTGTATCCAGCCTGTGCAAACCAGAGGCTTCTCAATCGACTGTGAGACCAGGAAGAACAATCAGGCATCCTTTGTGACTCTAGGCATCATATTTCATTGGCCATAATGGCTCAGGTCCTCAGAGGCTGCGCCAGGCTTTTAGAAAAGGAACCTTTAATTTGTCCATCTCTATCATTTCAAGAATGTCATTACATAAATGGAATCGCACAGTCAGAAACCTTTTGGGACTGGCTTTTTTCACTCAGCCTCATTCCCTTGATTTCACCCTTGTTGTTTGTATTGGTAGTTCCTTCCTTTTATTGATGAGACCATGGTGTGGGTTAGACCAGAGTTTGCTTGCATTCAACAATTGAAGGACATTTACTAGTACATCTTTTCCAGTTTGGGGCTATTATGAATAAAGCTGCTATGAGTACTTGTATGCAGGCTTTGGTATGAATAAAATTTCCATTTCTCTGACATAACAGCTCAAGAGTTGTTGGATCACAGAGCAAATCCATTTTTAGTTTTCAGAGGAATTGCCAAACAATTTCCCAGAGTGCTGGGCAATTTTCCATTCCTATTAGCAATGTGTGAGAGATCCAGTTTCTCCACATTCTCATCAGCATTTGGTGTTAGCACTGTTTTTTAGTTTAGTCATTCTGATATCTCAGTGAGGTTTCAATTTGCATCTCCCTAATGGCTAACCATGTTGAATACCTTCCCATGTGCTTATTTGCCATCTGTGTATCCTCTTCTGTGGGGAAATAAGCAACAATAATTCTTTATGTCTTTTACTTATTTTCTAGTTTTTACTGATGAATTTTGAAAACTTATATATTCTATTAGTCCTTTATCAAAAATCCCTTAATGGGGCATTCACAAAGCAAAGTTTTAAAATTTTGATGAAGTCCAATTTATTGATTTTTTTTTTTCCTTTTATGGATCATGCTTTTAGTGTCAAGATTAAAAGCTCTGGCCTGGTCGGTATAGCTCAGTGGTTGAATGTCAACCCAAGAACCAAGTGGTTGTTGGTTCAATTCCCAATGAGAGCACATGTCTGGGTTGCCTGCTCCATCACTAGTGCAGGGCATGCAGGAGGCAACTGATAGATAATATTTCCCTTTCACCAATGTTTCTATCTCTGTCCCTCTCCCTTCCTGTCTTTCTAAAAATCAATAAAAATATATTATTTAAAAACGATGAAGAGCTCTTTGCCTAACTTGGAGCCCACAGATGTTCTGCACTTTTTTCTAACAGTTTTATGTTTTACATTTAAATTCATGCTCCATTTGGAATTAATTTTCACATAAATCTATGTCTAGGGCAAAGTTTCCTCTTTTTCTTTGCCTATGATTGCCCAATTGTTCTACTATCATTTGACAGAAAGGCTGTTGCTTCTCCATGGAATTGTTTTTGTACTTTTGTCAAAGTTAATCGGAAGCTATTTGTGTGGCTCAGCCTCACTGTCCTCTGTTCCGTTTCATTGCTCTTTGTGCCAGTCCTCGGCCAGTACCAGCACATCCTGGCTACTACAGCTGCATAGAAAGCCTTCACATCGGCAGAGTGCCTCCCCCCTTCATTCTTCTTGATCAGGATTGTTGTAGCTATTTTAGGCCTACACCTTTCCACATAACTTTTAGCATAAGCCCATCTGTATCTACGAAAATCTTTACTGAGATTTCCTATAGGAATTTCACTGAACACAAAGGTCTATTTGAGGAATAACTCTCCAATGTGAGGTTCTCAGACACTCAGTTGGGGCGATAATGAAGGGTAACAGGGAACTGCACTTACAGTGTAGGCAGAAGCATGCTGACGTCCTGATTCTGGAAGTACCTGCAGTGGCAGCAGGAACATCCAAGCGCTTGGAAGGATTTGAACCCTCTGGCTAGTCGCCCTGATTTTAATGGTCATTTACCTTCCTGACACAAAATCTGAAGTCACAATCAGAGAAAAGGGCCTGTCTTTGAGGTCATTTGGATGTCTTGGTTGGTGATGACACAAAAAATGGGATGTTTCATCTTATTTAAAAATCTGTATGACAGATGTTCTGTGGCTCTTTTTTTGCTCTAGTTTTTTAAGATGATTGCCACTTCTGCCTTCTTCTTAATCCCACTTAAGTGATCTGGACAGTGTCTTGGTTCTGTTGTTCAGCCAGCGTTTAGAACTCTCCTACCTGGTTTATGGGACACTTCGGTTTAAGTCATTGCCTTTCTCCAAGGATAATTCCCACTTGGACCCTTTAATGAAACACTAGAACTCACTCTTTTGGGCTGAATCAAGGATAATCCTGTTATGGATGTTTGTGTTTCCATTGCAAAATATTCAATCATAATGCACTTTGATGCTTCGCAGATCTAAAATTGGTACATTGAAACCTCACCTGGTCTGTCCTCCGTTTGGGCAAAATGCCTGGGAAATGATCTTTCTCTAGAGTCACATTAGCATCCATATATCCTCCGGTAAACAAACACCATAATGGTATCTGTGAATATCGACTGGCACATTAGGAAAAAGAAAATCTTGCTGCACAGTGTCAGGGTTCATTTGATGGCACTGTCTGTCTGTCCTGCAGGTCGGAGACATCGTCATGGTCAAGGAGGATGAGTCCTTCCCCTGTGACTTGGTCTTCCTCTCCAGCAGCCGTGCAGACGGGACCTGCCACGTGACAACCACCAGCTTAGATGGAGAGTCAAGTCACAAAGTAACGTGCCTTTTGTTGGAGATATTGTGCAGGGCCTCCCCTTCCTTACCCAGCTGTGCTTGTGGGACTAGAAACTACATCGTGTTTGGAAATCCAGTTTTCAGTGGAAACCCAGGGACTTGTGCTGGCCAAATTGTTTTTTGACTTTTGTTTCTTTCTGTTGTCTACTTTTTTCTTTCCACCTGTGGTATTCATAACATCCAACCATTGAGTTAACAGAAATAACTTCATGTTATTTACGTAGTTGTGTCATTTAGCAGAGATACCAAAGGATGTAATGAATTGATTGCTGAAATTTTGAAAGTGTTCATTTCACCAGTCATAATTAGTGTCTTTACTACCCTGAAATTATGTGAAAAGTCCCACACGAGTCTAGATTTTTGCCACACTCACTGTTACTTCAATGAGTGTCTTTTTGTTAAAATAATTTTAATATCTGAGGTTATAATTAATTTCTTATATTCAGTATGGAATTCTGTACCGGTAGCTGATGCTACAAATTTTAATTAACAATCACAAGAGAATATAACATATCACTATTAATTTTAAGTTTTTCATTATTTAAAAAATCTGGAAGCTTCCAAGGAGTTTATAAGAGTGAGTATATCTCAACGGAATCAAGGCATTAGGTCACAAAATTGCAACTCTGTAACACATTGCTTAAATGATATCTATGAATATAGGCAATTTCTAGGATGAGAAAGAGAAAAATTTTTTTTTTTTTTTGCAAAACCCTAAAGAATATGCTAATCTTTTATGAATAATTCATGGTATCATTGTACAAAGCCCTGTGGGGGTTTTTCGGCATTTACTTTCACATTTTCTATGTAGCACATCCCAATGGAGTTGACATTCTGGCACAAGCCAGTTTGAGCAACAGTGATTCTGGGAATGGAAATCCCTGGGGTTGGGTTTCAGGTGTTTATTGTAACCTGCCACCAGTCTCTGGAGCATGAGGAGTTTATGTACCGGTCCTTTCTGACAGGAAACATCTCTAACTCTCCTCGTGTCTTTCTCTCTAATAATAAGTGCTGGATGAATACACTGTGTAATAAATAAACAAAACAAGTGAGCCACCCACACCCTCACTGTGGGCAGTGGGCTGCCCGCTCCGCCCCTCTCCCGGGAGGGATGTGACTGTTCACAGAGGTGTCAGCATCGCTGTGAACAGATGCTGCAGGCCTCCAGGTGTATCACTCTTCTCAGGTAAAAGTACAGAGCAGTCCAGGACCACAGATACTCGAGGTATTTGGTGTGGTATGCTCAGCATCTTGAATGTGTGCCCTCCGGCGTCATTTCTGTGCATTGGGTTTGGCTTGGGGGCTGGCTAGATCTGAGCCCTTTGCTTAAAAGGAGAGAGGGGTGTGGGACTCCTACGCTGGTCACATTCATTACTCATGACCACGGCAGACACTTGGCCTCTCTGGAGTTTCCACATCCATAAAATAGGGACAAACCTGTCTTCCAGGGGCTCCTGTGAGACATAACTAGAAATTTGCCTAAAGTGTTCGATACACAATAAAGGCCCTGAAATGTTACAAATGATGCTGCGGTTGCCGTGATCATATCTCCTGTTAGTTTTGATTTATTGAACATTTTATGTGTCTAACACTTGATCATTAGAGAGACAGATAAGAGGAGACGTAGCGATGTGTTCTCCTTTACCAGGCCCTCATGCACAAGTGTTTCTTTCCTCTCTCCCCCCCAGGCGAGCCCACCTGTGTGTCCATGCTTACTAATGCCATCTGGCCCCATGGTCTCCAAATGGGGTCCCAGACCAGCAGCTTAGGCATCATGTAGGATCATGTTAGAAATGCACATCTCGGGCCCCACTCCAGACCTATGGCATCAGAAACGCTGGGATGGGGCCTGAGAATTGCATTTCTAACAGGAACCCCAGTGAGGTCCAGGAATCAGTGCCTAACAAGCCCTCTGTGGAGATTCAGGTTCGAGGAGCTCTCGGGTGGCGGCCATGTGAGTAGCTATGCAGAAAGCTCACATTCCCCTGTGTCAGGCGAGGGCAGTTCCTGATGCTGATGATAGCTCTCTGTAAACCAGGGGTGGGAACATCTTCTGCGGGCCACATGCGGCCTGTGAAATCATTTGGTCCGGCCTTACCTAGGCAACCCCAGGCAGGACTTGAAATGCAATAAATCCAGGAGCTTTTTTCATAGCAACATAAATTTATATTAAGTGAACATTGTTATAAATATTCAAATGGCCCTTGGCAGAAAAAAGGTTCCCCACCCCTGCTATAATCAATAGGATGTTATATAAACAAAAAGGAATATTTTAGCTCTTAAATTTGTTTCCTAATTGATAGTCACCACCATGACAGATAAATCGAGGCATCTAATTTTGAAGAACTCCCAGCACTGCTGTTAGTTTTAAGTTGAGGAAACTGGGTAAGAATGGAAGAGCTTTCTGGCACCTAATAGATGTAAGAAAAACAGCAGTAATCTACGAGTCTATAACCTTTAATGTTTTCAAACTCTTTATTATATACTTCTCTCATATGCTAGCCAGGCTTTGTCATCGGTCTTATTTATATGTACAAAAAATTGGTCGTCAATGCTGGAGGCACTGGCTGCAAGTTTGTGGTGGTCATTTTGCTGTGAATTTACATTTCTTGTCAACCTGCAGACACATTATGCAGTTCAAGACACAAAGGGATTTCAAACAGAAGAAGATGTAGATGGTCTCCACGCTACCATTGAGTGCGAGCAGCCCCAGCCCGACCTCTACAAGTAAGATCTGTGCTCCCCATGAGCATCTCTTTATTGCCTAAATATTGTTCTTGCTCTCCACCCCAAATAGTCTAGTGGCCTGGGGGTTTGGAAAGAGAATGTCAATCATTGCTTTAAAGTTAAGACTGAGTTAAAAATAGGTTCCTTATGTATTTTCAGAGTCTGACCACATTTAAATCTATAGCTACTTATACAAACATTAGAAGTGGCTTAATGAAACTAAATTTTTTGCAGAAAAATAATTTTTCTACTTTGAGGAAGTGTTTTAAGGAAAATCATTTAAGTCCTGGGTTAATAAGAACAGAAAGTAAACTAAGAAAGGGGAAGGAAGGTAGAGTGGTTTAGCTACTCACAGATGTGCTTTTGGGTAAAGAATCCCAGGTAGCGAATGCACATTCTCTTTTCGTAGAAACAGGAAGGCAGGTAGGTGTGTAAGCCAGGGCACTTCTGGTCTGCCTCTTCCCCGAAGGATCCCCCCCCCCCCGCCCGCCCCCCGTGTTGCTGCTGTGCCACTAACCTGACTTTTCTGTTGCCAGGTTTGTGGGCCGCATAAATGTTTACAATGATCAGAATGACCCCATCGTGAGGTGAGGCGATGAGCTTCTTTTAAACAATTTTGGAGACTTTCATCTCTTTACTTTTAAATTATAAGTGCATTTTTTTTATTGATAAGAGTTTTTTAGTGTTGTTGTTCTATTGGGTTTTGAAAGTAGAATTAGGCTTTTCCAGAAGTCTAAGTTCTAGTGTTTTCAGATTTCTCTTGAGTATACAGCTATTTTTGTGAACAAACGAATGACGCTTGTGGGAAATGTTCTCTCACAAGACTCTGCTGAGGGTCTCATAGCCGAGAAGGGTCAGGAGCCCATCTAACAGTTCTCAGGCAGAGGAGAGGGTGCTGTTCCCCCATTAGAAATTCCTTTTCAGCCCTAGCCAGTTTGGCTCAGAGTGTCGGCTGCAGACCAAAGGGTCAAGGCTTGATTCCGTCAAGGGCATGTACTGCAGTTGCAAGCTCCTCCCCGCCTGGGCCCTGGTCAGGGCTCCTGCTGGAGACAACGAAGTATTGTGTTTCTCTCACATCAATGTTTCTCTCTGTCTTTCCCTCTCTCTTCCGCTCTCTCTCAAAATCAATGGAAAAATATCCTCGGGTGAGGATTTAAAAAATAATAAAAACTAAAAAAGAAAGGAAAAAAAAGAAATTCCTTTTAGCCCAGCCAACATGGCTCAGTGGTTGACTGTTGACCTATGAACCAGGAGGTCACAGCTCCATCCCCACTGTGAGACATGCAGGGGGCAGCCAATCGATTCTCTCTCATCATTGATGTTTCTATATCTCTTTCCCCCTCTCCTCTTTGAAATCAATTTAAAAAAAAAAAGAAATTCCTTCTCAGAATTTATAGACAAGTATGTCATCAACTGTGAAGTTGAAAGATCTCTGGCTTGGAAGCCCTTTTATTGGAATGTATGAATTTACCCATAATCATTAATGGGGTACGGTTTTGGCTCTGAATTTCATCTAGACTTAAGGGGATGTGCCTCACAGAGGCCTGTCTCAAGCTCACATCTACCTGTTGGCCGGGCATTGCTGAGGCCTGTGTAGGTCACAGGTGGGTGTACTCACCCGCCTGTGGTCAGGACCTGTGTAATGTTAGCATCCAGCCCACATCTCTCTGGGTCTGTGCTGTGTCTGCTTCCTCAGGCCTGTGGATGTTTTATCTGGACATTGTTTCAGGATCCTGGCAGTTCATTGGTGCCAAGGTATTGAGATCTACAGTTTAGGAAATTGACTTTAAGTAGGTTTAGGAGTTGACCTTTTTTATAAATTTCACCTGTCAGAGAAATTATTTCCCTTCCCCCTCCCCCGATTTAAGCAGTCTCCAAGTTGCCAATATCCTGATAGTACTTTGTGTATTTTTTTTTAAGTTGCTTATAATAGAAATAAACTCAATGGAAAATTGTCACAAAATAATAAGTTACTGAAATATAATTTGTTGGGGCTTATCTCCTTGTAAGCTCCTGAAACTGTTTGTTTAAAGGAAACAGTTTGTGTACTTCTTAGCATGTTTTCATCATTATTTGTCAGCTGGTTAGTTGGTAGTTTTCAGAATTTTTTTAAAAATATATATTTATTGACCTCAGAAAGGAATGGAGGAGAGAGAGATAGAAACATCAATGATGACTGAGAATCATTGATTGGCTGCCTCCTGCAACCCCCACACTGGGGACTGAGCCGGCAACCCAGGCATGTGCTCCCAACCAGAATCGAATCTGGGACCCCTCAGTCCACAGGCGTATGCTCTTCCCACTGAGCCAAACTGGCCAGGGCAGTTTTCAGAATTTATGGAGGCATTGCCACGGTCTTTCCTAATAGATATTAGTCTACAGCTAATTCCTAGTTAGTTTGAAAAATGACCTGTATTTCTGTGTCTTGTGAGAATTAGTGTTTGAACAAGTAATAGATTACAATTTATTCATATTGCTGATGGAATGAATCCGACAAAGTAAACACTGCAGGCTTTTCATGCCTTCTGTTTAGACAAAGTTTAATGCCGAGCATCTTGGGAAGATAATTACTAATACATTTTGTATTTTGATAGCAATTCTAGTTTAGCTTTTTATGCACTTACACTATTCAGCAGACTTTTAATATTTGGGTACTTAAAGATGTTTATAAGTTTGTGGTGTGGGCAGTTATGAATTATATATCTAAATTCTTAATCCACTCAAGGTAATATTTCTTCATCCTCCTGTCCAAACTGGAAGCAAAGTACTTTTTAAAGTAAATTATTTTTAGACTTCCCAGAGCCACTTTTTAAAGGGGCCATTTGTTTTCATGAGCACGCTCCACATGAATTATTATTAGTATAGCTCACAGAGGCCGACAGTGCTTCTGACACAGCCAGGCCGCAGCACGTACATGGCCCTGCAGGCTCTCAAGGTGGCTGCCAGGCTGAGGGGCGAGTGCTGAGGCCCTCAGGCAGCCCTGTGCAGACACGTCAGGTCAAGTGTGTCCCAGCCAACTCTTCCCTCTCAGCGGCCCCCTCTTTCTCGTCTTCAGCTGGACACAGCCCTGAGCTGTATCAGCTAAATACACTGCCCATATTTGAGGTGTATAGCATTCAGTAGGTTCTCAACATTCCATGGCTAAAGGAATTAAAGACACTGATGGAGTAAAAAGCAAACCTCAGCAAACTCATTCCCGTCCAAAGAAAATGATGAGAATGCTGACAATAGCAAACTGTGTAAAGTTGAATTCTGCTTCATGTTTCCCTTTTCCTCGTGGGAAACAAGAAGAAATTATTACTCCATCATCAAGGGGAACTGCTCGAATGTGAACCCCCGTGAGGCAGAGATGTTGTCTGTTGCTCCCTGTTGAGTGTTGAGTGTAGGGCAGTGCATGTTCTCAGTGCACACTTTTTAAATTCCTCGGTTGTTGCCTGTTTCTCCCCAAAGTAGCAAATGCATGGATTGTTCCAGATTTACAGCCACCTGCATGGAGAGGGCTTTGTGGACTTGACTGCCAGTGTTTATAAAGGCATGCAGAGTATCCCAGCCTTCACCTTTATTTATTTATTTATTAATATATTTTTATTGTTGATAGTATTACAGATATATTTCATTTTCCTCCCCTTTACCCCTCTCCTGCTAGTCTTTACCCCCTCTCCCCCCAGGTCTTCACTACCCTATTGTCCATATCCATGGGCTATGCCTGTCTATAAAATAAAAGCCTTATATGCAAATCAACCAAATGGCGGAACAACTGGTCGTTATGATGTGCACTGACCACCAGGGGCAGATGCTCAGTGCAGGAGCTTCCCACTGGTGGGAGCCTCTCCCACCTCCATGGCAGCACTAAGGAGCAGCGAGTAGGTGGGCAATAAGGAGCAAGGAGTCCCGGGCTGCGAGACGGTGCAGGCCAGGCTGAGGAACTCCCCCCTCCCCCCCCCCAGTGCACAAATCTTGTGCACCAGGCCTCTAGTAAATATATAAGTTCTTTGGTTTAGCTCTTCTCATCCTCCCAACCCTACATTGAGGTATATCAGTCTGTTCTATGCCTCCATGCTTCAGGTCTTACTTTGTTGGTCAATTCACTTTGTTCATTAGATTCCACAAATAAGTGAGATCATGTGATATTTATCTTTCTCATATTGTCTTATTTCACTTAGCATAATATTTTCTAGATCTCTCCATGCTATACGAAAGTCTAAGAGATCCCTCTTTTTTACAGCTGCATAGTACTCCAAAATGTAAATGTCCCACAGCTTTTTAATCTATTCATTTACCAATGGGCACCAGCCCTAACCTTTAAAGTGTGATTGTATTCCATGAGACACACGGAGTGATAGACACAGGACGTGATAGAAGTGACTTGATGCCACATGACTCAGAGGCACCACCCTTTCGTTTTTCCAGAACATTTGGGGGTCCTGATACCTGTTAGGAGCAGGTTTCTGATTCAGTCTGTTGAGGTGACTCTTCAGGCAATTGTCCGGTGCTGCTGATGGCACTGGTGCAGGGACCCCACTTGTCAGCCCACCACCCTCACAAGCGATTGCTGATAGAATGTTAAAATGTTCAGACCTGGCCCAGTAGGTGTGGGAGCCTGCTGACATGTGCCACACCAGGAGAGCAGGTCCCGCGGAGCTAGAACTCTGCAAAATTCTTCCAGCAGAGCGGGTTTTTACCTCCGGCAGGCAAGGGTCACACACACTGTTCCATGGACTCAGGCCGACTTTTCCAATCCAAATATAAGCAAATCTACATTCAAACAACTTCCTCTTACAATGAAGCCTGTTAGGCAAGTGAGTTGACTTCCACCTTGTCGCATGCCTCTCACTGTGATTTCTCCATTGTCCCGTTTCTGGTCATTCTTATCTTTACAGGTCATTAGGATCGGAAAACTTGCTTCTTAGAGGAGCCACACTAAAGAACACTGAGAAAATCTTCGGTAAATGTTTTAATTAGTGAATTATTAATACTAGTCTGTAAAATTAAAGGTATGTTAAGTAATTACAATAGTGGTACCATGAAAGCATCTTCTATACTTTGAAGTACTATAGACTTGATGACAGCAATAATTCTGCATCACTAAGAAAAGCAGTATTGATGTATATACTGCAATACATAAAGCAATGACATCTGAGGATATTGCTTATATAGTAAGTGCCCACAGATTTTGACTCAGAAACAAAGCTAATCCATGAAAGAATCCACACAGTATATTTTGTAACAATATTTTTTAATGACTTTATTTCTTTATTAGTATCTCCCATTTCTGTGTGGGTTATTTTTTATGTTTTAATTAAAATAAATTTTTAATTAAAATTGCTGTGCCCTTTTGTGGGAAAACCCAAATTATTAAAATCTGAGCTTTATAAAAAACACAGATTGTTCTCTGTTGCAAGAAATTTTTTAAAAAGTACTTCTTTAGTCTAAAGAACCCTATTGTGTGACTCTGTTTTTGAATAGCTGGCTTGCCTAGTGAAATAAAAAATATAATTCTTTTTACCCCAAATTCCATTTTCACCATAGCTGTGTGTTACTTACTATGTAAAGGCAAATACAGTTGTGTTACTGTTCTGACTTTTCTCTGTTTTACAGGTGTTGCTATTTATACGGGCATGGAAACCAAGATGGCATTAAATTATCAATCAAAATCCCAGAAACGATCCGCTGTAGAAAAGTAAGGTTCAGTCCCCATTGTGTGAAGAGGGTAAAAATCTGTGACTTGCGAGACCAAACTACAGTAGATAAGAAAATGAAAACACTTTTCTCTTGGCTTGATTAGCACTTCCCTCGTGGTGTCTAGATAGACAGTGGAGCTGATTAGTTAGATGGACTGTCTTATTTTGGGGGGATGTGAATGGCCACACATCTTCAGCCCACTTTTGCAGGCTCCCTCCTATGGACACCCTGGACACCCCGGACACCCCAAAGTCCCAGTTTGCAGTTGCCCAACAATTCCTTCCATCATTTCATGAAAAAGTCAAAGTTGGGGTGTTGAAACCGTATGTTTTCCTGAGCAAAGCATTAGCAGGGAGAACAGAGTCTTCTTTTTATTAAACCATAAAATCTTTGCAAAAATACATTAAGGAGAAAGTTGAATTTGTAAGAAAATGTGGCCCAGATTTTTCCCATCTTTGCCTCTTGTTAAAGTGTATCCTGGATTTGAAGTGGGCCACTGAGCAGTTATAGTTTTTTTTAACAGAGACATGTGTGCTGCTTTTAGATTTGGGGGGAAAACTATCAGGGTGCCTTCTGCCCCCTCTCAGAATGCCAGTCTTGAAATGTGATCCTCGGTCCCTGTCTGTCTCTGGCCTCATCAAGTACCAAAATGCAGACGTGGCTCTTAAGCAAGAACGCTTTGTTTCCAGATGTCTACATTGACAAATAGGTTTCAGAAATAGGTTTGGAAAATCACCCCTTCTTCATGAGGTCTGCTAAGACCTTGGTTATAGATTAGCATTATTCTTACGCAGAGGGCATTTCTCTCAGTGCTGCCTTCCCTCCTTCTCTCCTTCCTTACTGTTGGTCCACTCTAAATTCGGAATAATTCATTGGCTGATGCTTAAAGGTAGAAGAAATTTATTTCTGGATGTTCTTTAAATGATGGAGTCCTAGACCATACAGAAACCCGTGTCAGCAATGCGATTGTGTGGAGTCTCCCTCCTGTCTACAAAACTTGCCTTTACTGAGCTGTTTCCCTTGTGGTGTCTAGAATCACACGCCAGTGACCATGGAGGAGACTTAGAAATGAGCATACGTTATTTTCGCTGTCAATGGACCAGGAGAGGGGTCTTCTAAGGGCACTCATTGCTGTGCCATTTATTCCTGATCTGTTTTGTCACAATGTGTTCATCTTGACACACAGATGTGCAGCTCTCAATTCTTCAGGGAGCAATGACTAAGTAACCATTACCTCTTGTGTTTTAGATCAATGAATGTGTTCCTCATAGTGTACCTCTGCATTCTCATCAGCAAAGCGCTGATAAATACTGTCCTGAAATATGTGTGGCAGAGTGAACCATCCCGAGATGAGCCGTGGTATAATCAGAAAACCGAAGCAGAAAGAGAGAGGAACCTGGTATGGACACTAATTTCCTTTGCAGTGATCAAAGACGCCCTGTGGGCTGCTGTTGTGAAAATGTGTTAACATGATGCAGTTATGGTTGATCCAATCTTGAGAATAAGTGCATGCATTGATATGGAAACCATCGATTGCCTCTCTAGCTACAGATACTGGTTGCTTTTGCTTTCTTTGGATTTGAATATCCAAGTCTTGAAAGGTATTAGTTCGCATAGTAAATTCATATGGATGCATCTTGAATGCTTTTGGTGTTTCTAGAACCCAGAGCAGTGTCTATACTTAGAGGATGCAGTGACTGCTCATTAATAATTGTGAGGTAAACGGTACTTACTTATGGTACATATGTGGACAAAAAAGAGACAATTACATGGAAACTAGGGTAAGAATTACTTTCATTTTTCAAATGAAAAATGTTTATCAAAAGTATTTTGCCCAGTCCTGACTGGTTTGGCTCTGTGGATAGAGTGTCGGCCTGTGGACTGAAAGGTCCCAGATTCAGTTCCAGTCAAGGGCCTTGGTTGTGGGCACATCCCCAGTAGGGAGTGTGCAGGAGGCAGCTGATCGATGTTTCTCTCTCATCGATGTTTCCAACTCTCTATTGCTCTCCTTCCTCTCTGTTAAAAGTCAATAAAATATATATTTTTTAAGAAAGTATTTTGCCCCAAACCAGTATATTAAAATAATTTGATCAAACCTCTTCTACTTAAAACAGTATAGTTTTCTGGTTGAGCCCAGTGAGTCCCATCCTGAGCCATGTGCAACTCTATACCAGTGTCCACTCAGTACAGAGGGGAGTTGTGTGCAAATCTAGACCAATGTCTACTCAGTGCAGGCCAGAGCTGAGTGTAAACTCTAACCAGGGCCCTCTGCATCCAGGGAAGGTCTAGTACAAATCCAGACCAGGGCCCACTGCATCCAGAGCAGGTCTGGAACAAATCCAGACTAGGGCCCACTGCGTCCAGAGCAGGTCTGGAACAAACTCAGACCAGGGCCCACTGCATCCAGAGCAGGTCTGGAACAAACCCACACCAGGGCCCACTGTGTCCAGAGCAGGTCTGGAACAAATCCAGACCAGGGCCCACTGCGTCCAGAGCAGGTCTGGAACAAACCCAGACCAGGGCCCACTGCGTCCAGAGCAAATTTGGAACCAATCCAGACCATAGCCCACTAAGTCCAGACTAGGATTTATGCAAATCCATACTAGGGTCCCTACTTCTTTCCTGTGTTTAATTGGGCCTCCCATAAAACTAAATGGCTTAGAGATAAGAACAGACTATATAGAAAAATCTTTGTATCAGACTGATGTTTTTGGCATCTGGGGGTTATTACAGAGTCAGTTGGTCATTTGTCAGAGTCTCAAAGGAAACTTGGGATACTCCCAATGTAAAGTTTCCTACTGGCTCTCAGCTGGGAGGTCTCCTGTCTCCTAGCAAAGTGACTGTCTAACAGGTGACTTAATCCTTCCCCTCCTCACCCCAGAGGCCTAGCTGGCCTGAGGCCATTGCAGTACTAAAATTAAGTGACAGGCAAGTCATTCAATGGCTGCTGCAGCCCCTGAATGAGCCTTGTCTTTGGATTTGAAATACTTGCATTTAAAATCTGCACTTGTGTGATTTCTGCCTAAGCTTTAAATAGTTGTGATGTTGGTGAGAGGAAGTGGGAAATCACATCATTTCTCTCAGTTTCTCAGGGCGTTCACGGACTTCCTGGCCTTCATGGTTCTGTTCAACTACATCATCCCCGTGTCCATGTACGTCACGGTGGAGATGCAGAAGTTCTTTGGCTCGTATTTCATCACCTGGGATGAAGAAATGTTTGACGAGGACATGGGCGAGGGGCCTGTGGTCAACACCTCGGATTTAAATGAAGAGTTAGGACAGGTCAGTGTCTTCTGAAGTGTCTCTCATGATCTGGTGATGACTGAGTCCATCCATCTTATGTCCCCAGGTATCTAGATTCTAAATGATTCCTATCACGCAGGCAAATCATCCAGATGGCCAGATGACAACTTTTCCATTTTAATTAGTGCAGAGAGATAGAACCTGTAACTGGGGAAAGACAACAACAAAATTGTTAGTTTGTGTGTTTTTTAACTTGTATGCCAGTTGGTAGTGCTTTTATAATTATGCAAAATTAATTACATTAACTGGATGAGACACACTCATCTGTGGCCTAAATGGTGCTCATGCTGTGAACCAAGGTGAAGGGGTAAAGGTGCAATAACGTGTATTGAGCACCTGCTTCGTAGGCATTGCACTCGGCTCTCATCCATGATTTCCTTCAGTTCTGAGCCCGTTATCCTCGTTTTAAAGATGAGCAAAGTGGGATCCTATATTGAATGTTTCAATATTGGATGTATTATTGTGGGATTCAAAATCCCTACATAGAAACCCTGCTCCACATTGATGGCTCATGGCCTGGGGCAGGTGGCATGAGCACTGTGCACACTGAGCTTCTCAATCTGTAGAATGGGCATAATAAAGGCACCTTCCTTGCCAGAGTGCAGTGGGGATTGAATGAGATAACAGAGACAAGATACCCATCACAGTGTCTAATGGAACCACCACGAGCAGGAGTCATTGTCACCCGGGATCGCCTGGATGGAGGGCGGAGCCCATACTGGGGAGAGGTCTGTCCCCCTGACCTCACCTTGGTCCTCTGGCCTTCAGTGGGAGCCTTCCCACCATCCCAGTCTAACCTTTTACCAGCCTTTTTATTGCATGAAAGAGCATTTGATAAATGCTAAGTTATTTTTGTTACAGGAAGGAATTTTGAGTAGGTTTTTTTTTTATAAACAGCTGTTTTCCACTAGTAGCTGAAATCCACTCCCGTGTGCCCCAAAACATTGGTCTGAAAATTGATGGTTAGACGCTGATAGCTGCATACTGCTTGACCTCCTCAGGGCAAGGATACTTGTTACTAAAAGATGATATTTTGCTTGTTCATGAGTTTGACCTTCAAATCATTCATCTGGGACTCTCTACACCCCCCGTGGAGTACTGTCTCAGTCAGCAATGTGCAAATTATAAGGTGATGGCTCAGTATTAGAATATCTTCACCTCCATGGGGTTCATTTTCTTTGCAATAGTAAATGATGTATTTTGTACATTCCGGAGAAATTCATGGAGGAAAGAATATTTTTCTGTAACGAGATTAACAGAGCAGCAAGTTATTCTGCCTCAGAGTAAGGCTAAGAACGACTTTATGACACAGGAGCTCCAGAGATCGGTGGAGAGGCTTATGTAGAGGAGGGAACATTGTGAAATATTCGTTTGTGTGGATCCTCACTTTGAAAAAAGTCAGGTACCTGGTGAAGGGTAGGTTTGGGGTAAAACACTGATGCTAGGAATCACAGCTGCCTGGGGTCTGAGGCAGCCTGCCGCTCCTTTTCCCCTAGCCAGCAGCCCAGCCACGCCTTGTGTCCGCAGGTCGAGTACATCTTCACAGACAAGACTGGGACTCTCACTGAGAACAACATGGAGTTCAAGGAGTGCTGCATTGATGGCCATATCTACGTGCCGCACGTTATCTGCAACGGGCAGGTTCTCCCCGGCGCCACCGGCATCGACATGATTGACTCCTCCCCAGGGGTCAGTGGGAGGGTAGGTGTTTGTTTGCCCTTTTGGATCAACACTGTCACATTGTCTCAGTTCACAAGGTAGCCTGGTATCCCCTCTGGTTCTGAGATCCAGGAAGGACATGAATCTTCCAGTGACTTGAGTGAAAAGAATGGTAAGATGCCACTATTTCCCACCAGTTAATCTGGCCAGTCACATCATATGAGGAACGGCTTTAAAAAGGTGGATGAGCAGGAAAACGGTCAGCTGTGAGCAAAGTGACCTGCATATCACATGTGCTTGTACTATACACGTGCTCACACTCATACCCAAACCCACATGCACGCAAATACACATATGTGCACATAGACATGCACACAGAGACCCATGCCCCATACTTACACATGCATATATGATGTACTTACAGACTGTGCACATGTAGGTATATCCCACACACATATCCTCATATGTGTGCACACAGGAAGAGGCCACACACACAATGCACTCACACACACACAGACAAGCACACAACATTTACCAAATGCGGTGGCTTCACATCTCAGCATTTCTAGGAGGCAGCCGTGACCCTCAGCTGTGGTCAGCCAGGAGACCATTCCAGAATGCTTGGTGACCTCAGAGTCCTATGTGGTGTCCACGAGGGCACCAAGGATGGCTGCTGTAGTGGGCTGGGCTGTGACCGCCTGTTGCGACCAAGCGAACCACTCCCATACACACGTTTCAGGTAATTTTACCCAGCCTGAGAGGAGAGGACAGGTCGTCTATGGCCTTCATGAGGTGCTCCACAGGCATTGCCCCCTCTGGCCGTTTGCTGGACTCCCCTGCCTAGCACATGTGATACAAGTCCAGCCCTCCTTGGCCCTCTCAGCCACAGTAGCATCCCAAGACCTCTGAGAAAGCTTCCTGGAGTCCCCAGGGAACCCAGGCTCCTGGAGGCTCTGCATTGTAGTCTCCGATGGCCCAAGGCCCTGCCCGGCCATGTTCTCCTCTTGTGACCTTGAACCAGTCATCTCCTCTCACTACATTCATTTCCTTTCGGTCTTCATAGACCATTGGTCTTGATTGTAGCTACTGTGGAAGTGCTCAAGAATGAACAAAAGCCACAGTTACACTCTACCTTCTGGTTACCAGAGGCAAAACTAATACTCCCAAACCCTTAAGAGTTGCATGTCCTGCTTTATTGTTCATTGTCTTCTGTTTAGTTTCCTCCTCCTTTCAGCCGATATGCCATAGATGTGTGCATTTCTATCCTGCATTTCTACAGGAGCGAGAAGAGCTGTTTTTCCGGGCCCTCTGCCTGTGCCACACCATCCAGGTGAAGGATGACGATCACGTGGATGGGCCCAGGAAGTCACCAGATGCAGCGAAAACCTGTGTGTACATATCGTCCTCGCCCGACGAGGTGGCCTTAGTGGAGGGTGTCCAGAGGTACGTCTCCGGCTGCATGCAAGTCTCATCTCATTTGTGAGGGGTGGGCTGAGCTGGTCCTGGAGTTCTTTTCTACCCCAACAATGTACTTCTCCTGGACTCACACTAGACTTGTCCTAGGAGGCTTACTGAGGGGTGAGCTGAGCAGGTACTGCCTTTGTCATCTGCAACGGGCAGGTTCTCCCTGGCACCGCAGTGTCCCCTTGACCCCCACAACCTGCCGTCAGCATGCGAAGCAGCTTGGTCCTAGCTGCCAGTGCTTGTCACTGTCTTACATGGGTAGTTTTTCCTTCTCACTTCTTCAGTACGAAGGTTAGAGGCCTTTCCAAATAATCACAAGCTTTTAATGACACAAACAACCTTAGACACCCTCATGAAAAGTCTTCCTCATCCATCCTAAAGAATTGATGCCCAGAGATATCAAGCAACTTTCCCAGTCACACAACATGAAGAGGGATTAAGCTGGTGTGCTGGGGTTTTCTTTACCGTTAGCTTCCCCGTCTTTGTATCCTATCACATTAAATCTGTGTGCTTCTTGCACCCTCCCTCAGTATCTTTTTATTGGAAGTGTTTGCTGCCTCATGACATACCGCATTTAAGCAAACACTTGGAAAAGTACTTTAAATATTCCAGATATGTGGCATAATTTCAAGTCAAGGGAAATGTTCTTCTAATGATCATAGCTTACAATTCAAATTTAACACGAATGGTACTAATTTTCCCTCTTTGCTGCCATTGATAAGTGGGTGTTGAACACCTCTAATTAGAAGAGTGTTTTTATTGTTGACTAAACTAATGTGTGTTTCCCATGCAGTTTGAATAGTGACATAAGTATGTAAATCATGTCAATTATTAAGTGCATAAATCCACATGTACATATAGGAGACTTCTCAAAGCTAGATTTCTCTCTTCTTGGAAAATGTGTGTTCAGAAATTAAGCCACATTTAGTCATTGATATCAGAAGTGAGGGCAGGCTGCTCCTGCCTGTCGTTCTAGGCTCACCTTCCAAGAATCCTTTCCTTCAGCTGCCCTCCGACCCCCCAGCTCCTGCCGGGATGGGGCCCCGGGGTCCCATGGTGCCTTCCTATCTTTATGGCTCCATGCTATGTCATTAGGTTGATACCTTTCACCTCCCACAGCTGTAAGGTCCTGGAGTCCAGAAGCCACGCCCTCTTCCTGCCCCCCTCCCGGCATGTGTCTAACAGCCCATGGCTCCACATGAGTGCGGTGGAGGAGGAGGGTGTTAGAGTAAGGGCTCTGCAGGCGGTGTTGCCTGGCAGCCTGCTCTAGAGCTAGCGTCCTCATTAGTGAAGTGAGTGCTGGTCTGGAGAATGACAGTCTCTCAGGGTCCTTCTAATTCTGACTTGCAACCTCTCCTAAACAACTCCCCTGATCAGTGAATAAAACAGGATCAGTATAGCCAGGGACCAGTCCACACCCCTCCTGTGTTTCTGAAACCTGTTAATACCTACCGGTAAGACTCACCACTGTGGTGCTTAGGAGAGTAAGTCAGAAATTCATTTGGTCCTTGGAGAATTTTTGTAAGATGGTGAGTAAGTTCAGTATTATGATTTCCTAAGTTTATAATCCAGTTTAATTCCTCTGTTTTACCAGGAGTATTTCTTTCTTGAAAAGAAAGCTTAACCAGAATGTAAAACAAATATTTTATTGAAAGAGGAATATGAAAATTTCATGTTAACCACTGGGTTTGCCTTCTCCTTTACAGACTTGGTTTTACATACCTACGGCTAAAGGATAACTACATGGAGATACTGAATAGGGATAACTGCATTGAGAGGTAAGAATATTGTACATTATATTGTGATGTAATACAGAATTGTTTTCACAAGGCACTAGGCATGAGTAAATTAAATGACCAAATACAGCAGGCTCATTTTTAAGCTAACAATGTTGTATGGCTAGAGAATGAGGTTATGAATAACCTTGGTAGAAAAAAGTTTCCCCATCCCTGCCCTGGGGCTTCAGAGGGGAGCTTGTTCACAGGATGATAAGAAGAGCAGGTATTCAGTAACTAGATGTTTACCTTGCCATAGAAATAGATCAAAAAACATTATCTCTGGTGATAGCTCTTATTTTTTAAATCCTTGTTTTGTTTTCATTGATTTTGAGAGAGAGAGAAAGAGAGAGAGAGAGAGAGAGAGAGAGAGAGAGAGAGAGAGAGAGAAACCAGTGTGTGAGAAACCAGTCTGCACCTGTGTATACCCTGACTCACATTTGAACCCACAACCTTTTGGTGTATGGGACAACACTCTAACCAACTGAGCCACCTGGTCAGGCTGGTGATCGCTCTTATTACGGGCAAAGCCCCTAATTTAAATTATTTAAGAGAGAGGTAGAAGTTTCTCACTTCTGCAAGATCTCGATTGTCTTCAGCTCCAAGTAATCCACCCACCTGCCAAAGTGGCACCTCTTGGGGAGGCCAGCTTGTGAGGGGGGATTGACATCACAGAAGTTTCAGTCACTTCTGAGCCACTGACTGGAGTCTCTAGACCAGCAATTCTCAACCTGTGGGTGGTGACCCCTTTGGCGGCCAAACAACCCTTTCACAGGGGTCGCCTAAGACCATCCTGCAAATTAGATATTTACATTACGATTCATAACAGTAGCAACATTACAGTTACGAAGAAGCAACAAAAATAATTTTATGGTTGGGGGTCACAACATGAGGAACTATATTTAAAGGACCAGAAGGTTGAGAACCACTGAAATAGACCCTAAGGAGTTTTCAGAGGTAATGTCAGAGGTGGCTCAGCTGTTTTCAAAGTTTCAAACTCCAGACAGAAATCATAAGTCTTCTGATGACTTTTATGAATTTAAAGGACACTTATTTATTCTCAGGGATCAAAAGCTCTAATACAACCTGTGGATCTGTGTTCAACAGAATTTAGGAAGGTGAATCAGCACATAGACAGTGTTTTTGATGCACAAACTCCTTGAGCACCTGTAATGTAGGCTGGGGGTGGGAAGCGGATGTCCAAGACCAGGATCCTAGTGGTGAGATGAGAGCCTGGCCTCAGCTACCCTCTATCCCTGACGGGCACTGGTGGCAGCAGCGCAGAGCAGATCACTAGTCACATAAATCCAGACATTCCCATGTGTCTGGAGGAAACTGCCCTACCTCCAGATTCCCTGCCCCGCCAGCCCCTCCCCCCTTCCCCCCACCCGGTGGGGTAGGGCATGGGTGTTTTCCAAGGCCTGGGTGTGGTGGGGAGAGGACTGCCCCCAGACATTCCTCTGTGGAAAGGCTGATAAATACCCAGATTTTATGACACACAGAGCCAGATGGGTACTAAAGACAACTTTTCATCTATTTTTCAGGTTTGAATTGCTGGAAGTTTTGAGTTTTGACTCAGTAAGAAGAAGAATGAGTGTAATTGTAAAATCTGATACAGGTAGAAATTTATTTTTCTTTGATGTCTTAAATTATACTTTGTGCTTGTGTTTTATTCTGATGCTCACATTCTTCAGGAGCTTTAAAGATTTAACTGTTCTCTTTTTTAAAACAACAACAACACATGGATGAAACAACTATAGGTCACACAGCTCCTCACACCCACTGCAAGTGACATCACTCCTCAGCTCCTCGTGTCCCTGTTTCTCTCCCAGGCACCCTGGACTGACTACAAGGCCTGCAGAGCCTGTCTCCCCAGTGTCTCTTCCTCCCTCTTCCTCTCAGTCCTCTCACACAGCTCCTGCTTTCCCAGGTCTCCATCTGCAGTCTCTGCCTTTCCGTCATCCATCCACCATGTCGGTCTTCTTAAGGCCCCCGAGGGCTCACTTTCCTGGCGGGGCCTGGTGGCTCCTTTTCGGTATCAGGCCGCCACACCTTCCCAGGGTTTTTCATGGAAGCCCTGAGCTGCCTTCCTTATTTCCCTTTTTAAAAAGGATTAAGGGCCAATTCCATTCCAGTATGAACTCATCTTAACTAGTTGCATTTGCAATGATCCCATTGCAACCTCAGAATGTGCACAGCATGGACTTTTTCACTGGGAGGCCCTCCACCTGGTGGGGAGTTTTCTACCGAAGTCCTCTGCCTGGTGGGGACTTTGACACTTAGAAGCCCTCTTGCTCGTTTGTACTGTTCCAAGGACACCTCAACAGCTCAACAGCCACCTGGTAGGAAGCCTGTCCTGGTTGCCTCAGTCAGATGAGCTGTTTGTCTTCTCACCTGGCTAGACTGCAAGCATCCTAAATGCAGAACCTATGCTTTTCTCAGCAATATATCCACCACAGCACTACCAATGACTGCTCAGTACATACTGCTAAGTTCAGTTTACGAATGCACCTTCAAAATGCATTTCATCTAGAGATGTGGGGTCTTGTTCTATTTGGTTTCTTAAAACTAAGCAATTCCAGGCTATGTTTATCTCTTTGGAAAGTTGTCTGGTGAGCAACCAAATGCAGCCACTACCCTACAACTAAACAGACGCAGCCTAAAATAGTGATCTGAGGGCATGCTGGGTGATTTTATGTCAGTCCTTATCTAACACTCATGTGGAGAGAATTTCATTTCAATGGGGAGTAAATAAACAAAGTACCTTTCATTAAACAGAGCCATTCTGACTTTCTTCTAATAGAACCAGCAATACCTTCTTTTCTCTAAGACCGTGGAGGTTGCTGAAAGCCTGTCTTTTCCCTGTGCGTTATTTTTCAGAGTGCAGTTCCGTATGCTGGATTGTGAGCCTAGTGGTAGCGGCTCGGCTGTCCTGGGAGCTGGGCTGACTGTCATAGAGCTGGATCTCTCTCTCTCTCTCTCTCTCTCTCTCTCTCTCTCTCTCTATTTTTATTGATTTCAGAGAGGAAGAGGGAGAGAGAGAAACATCAATGATGAGAATCATTGACCAGCTGCCTCCTGCATGCTTCCTGCTAGGAATCAAGCCTGCAACCTAGGCATGTGCAACTGGGAATCTAACCATGACCTCCTGGTTCATGGGTCAATACTCAACACGGAGCTGTGCCAGCTGGGCCAAAGCTCTTATGCACATGCTTCCCTCCCCTCTGAACCAGCTTATCCTATGCCAGCAAGACTTTCCCTCAATATCATGGGACATAAAATAGTTATAATATAAACACTGCCCATGCACATGGAAGCAGAGATTTTACCAGTAGGATCAGCAGGACATGGGAAGCATACACATCATGATGTTTGAAATAATTCAGGTCAATGTGCTAACGCTTGCCCAAGTGCAGAAGGTTATTTCACTGTGCACAAATGAAGGACTCTCCTGCAAGTTGAAGCCATTCAGATTTTTCCAAAAGAAAGGCATTGCATTGTGGAAATCTTTTTGTCTTGATATTTTGCCCCTTACAAATATGAAGTCTGGGAGGTGAATCATGCAGCAGCCCTGAGCCTGCAGTAATGATCACAGTTTCAGGAAGCAATGCATCCATTACCCACAAACTGTCTCCTGCCCCACCTATGCATGGTCACAGTGCTGGTACCCATGGGATGTACTGCAAAATCTTCCTTAACAACTTCCATTTACCATCAAAAAGGGCATCACAAGAGCTTGAAAAGAAGCGGGGTCACATTAAGAATTTATGCCCAAAGCATCCGCATCATTAAAATATCTCTCCACGGGATATCTGCATATTTCCGAAGGCATCTTTGAGGAACTGTGGGCTTAGAGGGAGACTCTCATGCCATCTGGCCTGGCCACTGCATCAATTCATTGTAAGAGAAGTTTGAATATTTAATTCAACAAGTTGTTCTCTAATTAGTTATCCCCGGAGATAACACTGATTGCACTGGATTTACAGCTTAATGGACCCTTGACTCCACTGGGGAGACTGGAGACTACAGGCCACTCTAGCCAGTTAACAACTTGAATTTCTTACTGAGAACTCTCCACTGAGAAGTGTGCTACAGCCGTCACACTCCCACAGCCGAGCTCAGTCCCACAGCATGCTCTTCTGTAGCTTAGCAGCAGGTCACCTCACCTGTGTGCTGAATATCTTATTTATCACCTGTGTATGCACTGCTCTAGGTTAGTAGCTGCCTGCTTGCTTACCAACTTAGAAAAGAAGGCCTAAAGCTGGTGCCAAAAAGTGTCTGCTCTTGTCTTTGAAGATTATATTTTGCTTTATATTGTGGATATTTTTGTATCCAAGTCTCTCCTCACCCAAATCTTAATTAAGACTGAACTTGTCCCATGTCTAAAACGGGCGTAGAGGAATCAACAAGTTGACACAGTAAAGAATTTAAGTCTTTTACAAGCCATTACTATGAGTCATCTATGATTTTCCTAGAAAAGGAAATGTATTATTGTTTAAGGATGCATCATTATGTCATCTGGACTGCAGTTCTTGCTCCAAGCTGTATCTGATGACATAGGAACATTGGCTAGAAATTGTCTGGCAGACGGAAATTGATTCTGACATTAGGTGGTTGGTATGTGACTAAGAATCCCAGGTCACAGACCCGAGCAGTTGCATGGGCATCTTCTAGGGATGGGACTTCCTGCTCTGGTGGATTCCTGCTCCGTGTGGCTGGCCGTGCTCCCAGGTCTGCCCCAGCCTCTGCTCAGCCACAGCTCAGGTCACTGCTGGCAACACAAACATCACCAGACCCCATCCTTTCTGGCCAAAGATTGACGTTACCCTTGTTTTAATTTCATGACGTGTGTGAGCATAAATTGTGCTGTATTTTTAATGTTTTCACTGTGTGTACCCCAGGAGTTAGTTCTTTCTGGGACCAAGGAAATTAGCCAAGGTGCGCTATGCATGCTGTAACTGAGCACATGAATGGGTGCGCGTGGGTTCCCCATGTGCGCCAGCTGGTACGGTCTCACTAGCCCCTCCACACAGCCCCTCCCTGACCGCCCCACCTGGGGACTTGCCATAGTGGGACCATTGCCAGCTTCTCCTGGTGCCTTTGGATTTGGATTCCCAGATGTACTTCTGAGGGCCGTCAACATCCAAGGTTCCTAGGGATCAACCCCCAGGCCAGGGAGCTCAGCATTTGAACTTTCTGTCTGAAGAAAAATAAGAAGACAGCAGTGCCACTTCTCAAGCCCCGCAGCCTGTGACAGGCCACCCCAGCTTTTCCTTCCATGAGCTGAAAATCAGCAAAGCCTACCTGGCAAAGGGCCCCGTGGCTTTGCAGGCCAGGAGCCTTCACGTCTGAGGGGCCTGTCTTTCAGGGCTGGTGCCTCTGTCTCTGTAATCTCCTTTTGTCATAGACTAGAGAGTCCCCCTACTTTTCTGGAAGAGAAAATACTTTTATCCTGGGGGATGAGAAGCATGCATCTATAGTGCAAATATGTGCATAGTAATTGGGACATTACTTGAAAGGTGGGGCCAAAATGATAAAACAGACATTTCTTGTAACTCTGATTGATGGTGACTCAGATGTTGTAATCTGTGTCAAAGTGCATTGCGTTCTAATGGGTTTTGACATTTACCTCCTAGTATTTCACAAATTGTTATCCCCGCTTCAGGGTCAGCCACACCCTTTGTTTCTTTACCCGCTCCTGGTCCCAGGGTCGTTTCATTGCTCACTCACATCCTAACCCGAGAGACGGCAGAGTAACAGGAGGCAGGACACCCAGAGTCACTAGTTTTCCTTGTTTGTGGCTTTCCTAGGAGGTTTCTAGGGTTGTAAGGATAAAGTGAGGCTTTGGGTGATCTGTAGATTTAATTTTTTTCCTGTCTTCACATGTTACCTGATCTATTGAAATCTCCTTTACAGCAGTCTCAGCACTGGTGTCCCTGTTTTTGTTTCTTAGTAGCATAATATGAAAACTAATTTAGTCTTCCCCAAATTGTGATTAAATCAAACATCTTTTTTTTTCCCTTCTCATTTTCTAGGAGAAATTTTTCTCTTTTGCAAAGGAGCAGATTCTTCAATATTTCCCCGAGTGATAGAAGGCAAAGTTGACCAGATCCAATCCAGAGTGGAGCGGAACGCTGTGGTGAGATGGAGGCTCCGGGGCCTGGGTCTCATGGTTCTCCCGGGTCAGGAAGGAAAGGCTCCTACTGAGGATGCCATGTGACTTTAAGAGACACACTGAAAGTCTGAGTGGACCATGTGTGCGCAACCTGGAAAATCTCCGTTGATTTTCACATGGGTGGTGTTCGGACCTGGGTACCACCCCCAGCAGGTGGACTCAGGAGCCTGTTGCATGTTTTGTTTCCTTTTATTTTGAGGTGGGGGCTGGGTTGGCTGGTAGATGATTGCGGGGTCCACTTATAAGCACATTTGTGGTGATTACATTGGGGAAAGATCTTTATGCTGAATGAGTTCTAATGATTCCTTTTCAAAAATCAATCGGCTCTTAGGCTTTCTGTGTCTTCACCTGTTTGGTCTTCTTCCCATCTCTCATTCTGAAGCATAGTCTACCCTATAAATTCAGTATTGTTCAGTTGGTTGGCAAATCTGAGCTTTCGAGCTCCCCCTAACCCCCAACCTCCCACACCAGGCTCCAGTTTCCTCTCTCCAAGGTCTGCTGTGGGTGTGGGACTGTGCATCTCTGACACAGGGTCACCCTCCTCCCCTCCACATCAGACTATAAGCCAGTGATGGGTGGCTCTTCAAAGACATATTCCCCTGCTTGACTCTAAATGTTATGGCATTAAATGTGTATATTGTCTGAGACCATGCATGGCGGCAGCAGCTGCTGCAATGGTAAATTCTGTTAAGTGTGGCCGCCACCATGTGCAAATCCTTTGGCTTCCACTTCGTATTAAAGCACCTAGTAATACCTACTGGTCCAGCAGAGCAGCTGCCACAGAACCAGCAGAAATCAGTAAGTGAGCTGCAGGTTTAAGAATATGGAACCTTTTGTGTACAGGATCATGAAAATGACAATGACACAAATTTCTGCTGCACACTGAGGTGCGGAGCCTGTTGGAATAGAAGATGAAGGACTTCTCTTAAGCACTTAAGTGTACACATGCAGAATGTAGTCCACTTACAGACGATGAGTTTTAATACAGGGTGTGCGAGGTGAGCCCTGAGGGAGCAGCCCCACCTGCAAGTCACTTCAAAATCATCTAAAGTGACAGCGAGGCCTTTTCCGACTGTAGCCAGATGACTGTGTGACACCGGCCACACTGATAACTACACAAGTCAGCGGGATAGGCTCTGGGCAGGGGATGCTTATTGCTGAACCCTGAGGACTCTGCCCAGGACAGGGGAGAGGATGTTCTCTCCTCCCAGGGTCTCCCGTGCACCCCTGCCACTCCTTCAGACACAAGTCATATCTGAATGAAAGGAAGTTCATGTGACCAAAATGGAATTCAGTGTGTTCTATCCAAGCAGTGCTGCCCGGGCATCAGGAAAACCCAGACTTTAAAACTCAGGATTCCCACAGCGTATTATTATGACATTATGTCTCCTGCTCTGGGGTCTCCTGCAGAAAAGGGTACAGGACTTTCCACTCCGTGGCCCGTTTCTTAACCAAGTGGTCCCTTTCCCTTATAACCAGTTTTAAACTTTTCTCTCAACTCTTTAATAACTTGGTTTTCTGACATTAAACTTTTCATCAGGCATTCTGTGTGCCCACAGTGCACAGGGGAACGTGCCTACTTCTTTCAGATTATGCCATGAGCCTTCTCTCAGCTCCTGGAAATCTGCTATCGTTCTCTTTGAGGGGCAGAAGACCATCTCCCTGTAGCCATCCTGCCAGGCGGAGAGGAAGGGACAGGCACCCTCCTGCTGTGAAAGCCCACACTAACACCTGGATGGAACCCAGTGTTCTGGGTGTGGCCCCTCAGCTCTGAGAGCCCAGCTTACACGTGCCTCCCTGGCTGGGGTGGGGCGTTCATTCTCTATGTGTAGTGATGTCCAGAATTATGATCACAGCAGAGAGTTTGTTATTCCTAGATTTTTATTTCACTCTCCTGTAGACCCAGTGGGTTTGATACATAGCCTAGCCACTTCCTTCAGCAAGTGCTGCATAAGATCAAATGGAATTACAAACTCACGTGTAAAAAATGTTTACCTTAGAAATACCATTTGGTATTCACCATAGAATTGCAAATTACTACCCTAAAAAAAGTTTAACTCTTCATTTTTCAAAATAAAAGAACAAAGACTTATCTTTGGATGGCTCTGCTTTTATTATTTATTCCCATACTTACTAGTTTGACTTTTTTCTATAATCTCTAATGATTATATTTGATGTAGATGTGAATAATGGAGTTGTAAATGGTCAATCCATTTTAGGGTTGGTTGGTTTAGAATTCTTTGGTTAGTAATTCGAATTAGAGAAAGGAAATATCAAGAAAGCTATTTAAAAATGATGTTTTGGCACAGTGACCCTGGAATTCACTTGAAATATATTGTCTTCCATAGGAGGGGCTCCGGACTCTGTGCGTTGCCTACAAAAGAATTAGCCCAGAAGAATATGAAAGTGTTTCTGAATTGCTACAGACTTGCAAGATGGCCCTTCAAGATCGAGAAAAGA
>PVJC01002879.1:37928-75071 GCA_004026665.1 Murina feae
CGAGGGGGCGCAGGTGTGGGGAGATGCTATCACAGGCAAGTCCTGACTGGGTGATGTTTTACTTTCCATGAATAAGATTCCTGAATGTACACTTTTGCAGAAGAAACCAGAAATAGTCAGCATTTTTGAATTATGTATAGTCAAGATATCTTACAGGATTATTTTTAAAAATTATTTTTTAGAATGGAATCAGTAACTAATATGTGTCTAAATTTGTTACTAGTTTTTCTAAATGCAGGTGTAAAAATGTAGGTCTTAACCTGCTCAATGTAAGCAAGTGGAATATTGCAAATAATATAAGAAGAACTGGTAAAATTACTGATTACAGGTTTTCAAATGCTTCTAAAGAAAGAGCCTCTAATCTGTGACAAGTCTGAAACAAGAGCTAAAAGTTACCTCAGGCTTAATGCACTAAGAAATGGCCATGGGCCCGCTGAGAACAGAGTGAAGAAATGGAAAAGAAAAAAAAAATTCTAATTTAAAAGGATGAAATAGAAACTTCAATACATTTACTGAGATTTCCTATAAAGGTTGGAAGACTTTAATATCTATATATTGGTCCAAAATTTAAATCCTTAATTCAAAAGCTACAGTTTTTCTGTGTTTTTAACAAGCATTTACTGCTATCTCAATCTCAATAGCATGAGATTGGACAATGCAGGAAGTTTTGGATTTGTTTGGATTTGTTTTTTGTTTTTTTTAAATTAGTCTTCATTGTTGAAAGCAATACAGATGTACCCTTTTTCCTTCCATTGACCCCTTCCGGTCCTCCCCTGCTGCCCCACCTCTAGGCCTTCACCACGCTATTATCTGTGTCCATGGGTTATGCATATGAGTTCTTTGGTTAATCTCTTCCCACCTATCTATCCCCACCTTCCCTCCGAGACTGATGAGTTTGTTCCATGTTTGTTTGTTTTTGTGTGTGTTTGTTTTTGTTTCTTTAGTCCCTTTCCTCATTCAGTCCAGAGTATAACAGGTATGGACACAAGTATAAAATGAGAAAGCATAACACTCACAGGATAGATTTACAGCGTGGAACCATAGTCATAGAACGGAGTTGTGCAGTCGGCAGGAGAGAGATACTCTCTCTGTAGGGTGGTTTTGCCTGGCGGCGGGGTGGGGTTGGTGGTGAGGGGGCAGGATCTGGAAGGAAGTGGTGGGAAAGTGGAAGGCTCTTAGGGATGGAGGAACCGAGCAGGCAAAGCTGATGTGCAGGGGCCCCTCAGGAGGGTTGTAGAGCAGACTGAGTCAGTGGGGAGTTGAGACATCAAAATATTGATAATAGATATTGTAGATACTGGTGTGGATGGGGACGTATAGGGGCCAGTGGCTTTGAAGTGATGATTTTTGTGTACATCTTTAAAATCTCTGGCCAACCTCTTTGTAGACCACTCTCAGCCTCAGTTTCCTTAAAAAAAAAAAAAGGTGAAGTAAGAGATTTTTTTCTATCTCTGGAATACTGTGATTGTGTGGTCAGCCTTAGAGGCTGATTCCAGAATCTAACCAAATCTTTCCAGTTAGAATCTGAATTCATTTCTTCTATCCAGTGTTTGGCAGAGACACATGATGTTACTCCACACGCCTGTCAAAACCTAAGACTCTAAAATCTAGAAAAATGCCAGGCCCTCCCAAAGGAGGCAAGCATGGTTTTGCTGCCAGACTTCCGTGGATAGCGAGACAGTCCGACCAATGTCAAGAGAACTGTTTACCCTCAGACACATTTTGGAACCTCTGCAAGCTTTGGGTTTTCCACACATAAAATGGGGTGGTGGTCAAGTCCTCGCCCCTCACGTAGGTTATAAAAATGAAATGTCATGAGAAACACTTCACACAGCAGCTGGCACTTGGGAAGCTTGTGATGCCTGTTAGCCAGTCATAGAATCTCTGCTGACATTGTCAGTGTGTTACATGACTTACAGCAACCTGGGCTCCAGTTCGATAAGAGGCAAAACTGGAACAGTTTTTGCCAAAAGAAAAGATAATGGATATTACTGACCATCTCCTTTCCAGATCTCATTTTTTCCTGGGTTAGACTTTTTGTTTTTGGTGGCTATATGATCTTTCTTACAGTTGCCTAAAGCCTCTCTGGGTAGTGAGTCCCAGCTAGCCCGAAACTGTCATGCTGGTGTATGGCAATGCAAGACAGCCCTTACTTCTGGATATTTTATCTATGTTATCTATTACGTCTTAGAAAGTGTTTAGTTGGGAGAGGGGTAAAAACGTAATGCACTTTAAAGACAGATTTGGGCACTTGACCACAAGACCATGCGTCAACACGATGGTGTTCTTTAATTCCGAAGGCCTATTAAAATATTTGAATAGGCCACAAGTTCCTGAAACGGCTTGTTTTGATGTGCCTTTGTCAGCCCTGGCGCTTGTCGTTTCGTTTTTTGGTTCTTAGGCTCCAGGAGAAAGCCGCTGACACCATAGAATCTCTGCAGAAGGCCGGCATCAAAGTCTGGGTGCTCACCGGGGACAAGATGGAGACGGCAGCAGCCACCTGCTACGCCTGCAAACTTTTCAGGAGGAACACACAGCTGCTAGAACTAACCACCAAGAAAATCGAGGAGCAGAGTTTACACGATGTCCTGTTTGAGCTGAGTAAAACTGTCTTGCGCTGCAATGGCAGCTTAACCAGGGACAACCTCTCAGGGTAGGTAACCTCTGTGTGCAAGGAGAGAGCCTCAACACCCTTGCTGGGAATGTGGTTCCACCCTCCCATCAGGAACAGCATCAGCGTGGTTAGAGGGACCATCTGAAACATGAGCAGAACTATGCCTTTTTAGCAACTATAATGTGTCTTTTTGCACAGAGGGTGGGCATAAGAGAGAGGGGCGTGTGTGTGCACTTTCACGCTGCTGGTTAAAGGATACAAAAACACTTGATTGATTGATTTATAAAATACTTTGAATGGGATCATTTTCATGTGTCTTTTTTTTTTTAAGTGTTTTTATTTCAGAGAGAGGAAGGGAGAGGGAGAGAGTGAGAGAAACATCAATGATGAGAGAGAATCATTGATCGGCTGCCTCCTGCATGCCCCCTACTTGGGATGGAGCCTGAAACCTGGGCATATGCCCTGACTAGGAATCTAACCATGGCCTCTTAGTTCTTGGGTTGACACTCAGCTATTGAGCCACACCGGCTGCATTCTCATCTGTTTCTAAAACACTTGGGGTGGGGGGTGGAGGGGAACAGACTGTACTTTGGATTCCTCAGGGCATCTGCCAGACCAGGGAAGGAAATATTAATAATACATGATGGCTTGTTGGTTAAGACAAAACAATATATGCTCCTCCAGAGTTGGATTTTTTCCAAGAATACTCAGGATTTATTTTGATACATTTTATTAATGTTGTCCTTGCTGGTGTTACTTGCACGATCTAGGAATAGATTTTATTTGAATCGTTTTAGGTTGTCATTAATGTAGGTAAAGCAAAAGCAGCTCTCTGATCATATGTAAATTTTAAATTGTTCATAAGTGGTACAAAGCTACTTCCTGTCACCTAATCTGCAGAGTTCCTTTTGGGAATTAGAGATATTCCTTATAATTTTGAAAACCAGCAAAGAGAAATATTATAACCATGTTCTTCCCAATGCAGGTCATTCAGGCATAATACCCGGGAGATACTAGTTGTGAAGATAAAGTCTGAGGGTAGCCAATGTGGCCAGGAAGTTTGGGAATAAGACTGACCTGTTTAGACGGCAAGATAAATGCTTTCCTTCTCTGCTTGGGCAGTACTGGGACACACACATGCATCCACAGTTAGAACTGTGTGTTTGCTTTGCCTGCGTGAAATGTGAATGTTTAATTAAAACACAATTTTAAAATTTCGTCAAAGGCTTTACATTGAGTAAAGACCATATTGATAAAACAAGAAATACAATAGTCCCTCTCTAGCCACAGCTTCACTTTCCCCAGTTTCAATTACCTGTGGTCATGGTCAGCAAGTATGAATGGAAAATAACAGAAATAACTCACAAGTTTTCACTGTGCACCGTTCGGAGTAGCATGGTGAAATCTCAAGCCGTCCTGCTCCGTCCCACCTGGAATGTGAATCATCCCTTTGTCCAGTGTATCCACAAGAGAGACAAAGAGAGAAAGACCCTGTTCAGATAACTTTTATTACAGTATATTATTATAATCCTATTTATTATTTGTGTTGTTGGTCTCTTACTGTACCTAATTTATAAATTAAACTTCATCAGAAGTATGTATGTATAGGGAAAAACATAGTGTATATAGGGCACTACCACCTGCCTTTCCAGGCAACCACGGGGGCCTCTTGGAAAGTGTTCTCCAAGGATAAGGGAGGGATTACTGTGAAGCAGGTCCTTGAATAACTATTTCATTCAATGCTGTTTCTCTGTAACGTTGATGAGACACCTTGTGTGCATCAGCCTATGGTAAAATCCGTTTCCTTATACATCATTTTGCTTAAAGCCGCAGAACTGTTGACAGCATCAGGTAACTGTACTAGTTTTGTAATCCCTTGATCATGGATTTGTAGCCTCTCTAGATATTCAAGAAAGTTATGTAGTCTTCTGAAACCTATAAACTTAGTCATTGAGGAATCTCTCTGATTTCTGTTAACAGACTTTCAACAGATACGCAAGACTATGGTTTAATTATTGATGGAGCTGCGCTGTCTTTAATAATGAAATCCCGAGAAGATGGCAGCTCCAGCAATTACCGAGAACTGTTCCTTAACATCTGCCGGAACTGCAGCGCCGTGCTGTGCTGCCGCATGGCCCCTCTGCAGAAAGCCCAGGTCTGTGCTCCTCTTTCTTATAATTAACTAGTAACTAGAGTACCGATGCATGAAATTCATGCAAGAGTAGGCCTTCCTTCCCCTGGCTGCTGGCACCCAGGACC
This sequence comes from Murina feae, assembly GCA_004026665.1. NCBI lineage: Eukaryota > Metazoa > Chordata > Mammalia > Chiroptera > Vespertilionidae > Murina > Murina feae. The sequence goes on from PVJC01002879.1 coordinate 42,802, forward strand.
CAGGCTTCCCTCGCAGCCCCGGCTTCGTCTGGAAGGTTGTCCAATCTAATTAGCATATTAGGTTTTTTTATTATAGATTGATGGGTATTTAAATACTTAAAGCCATTCACTAGTTGTCATAACCACTGATTTTCTTTTGAAATGTAGCAGAATACCACTGTTTTTACATAAAAGCAAATGTGATAGAAATTTAAAACACGAATCTTGTTTTGCTTGTTGTGATTAGTATGAGTTCACTGAATCAGATGGATGACCCTTTCTAGGAGAGATGTCTCTGTCTGACTTGTCTTGTAAAATAAAACAGTACCACAAAGGTATCATCATTGATAGGAGTGCACACTGAAGGCAAATGGTGTGACTTTAGCATTGAGCCAGTCGCATGAACCCATTTCACCTTGGCATAACCCTGATAGGTGGCTGACATTAATCTACTTTTACAATGAAGTACCTGAGATGCAGAAAACCAGGATAATTTTTCTAAAAGGAGCCATGTGGAAAAGTACAGCCAGAATTTGGTTTCCAGTTTATCGGACTTCAAACGCATGTTCTACCCACTGCAACATATTCTTGTGGAAACACACACCTGATGGTTTTTTAAAACATACTATTTAAAGCATTATGGCATACATATGTGAACATAGATCTCTTTCTGATATCAAACTACAGCAGTTCCAATTTTGTTAAACCACATTTTAGATACACTAGACCAGTTTCTTGTGAATGATTCATGAAAGAAAACCATAACTGCTCAGGCTAACCCAGTGGGTTAAGGTAAAGCACTGAAAGTCATATGCAAAGAGATCATGTTTAGCATCCTCGCACGTGCGCTACACTAATCTGTTGAGTCGAGGTGTTGCTACGAATATAGGACTGGACCTTCCTGGGTAATTCTTTGTGAGGACAAGCTGAGACTCAAAAACTCATATACATTCTGTCTAAGATAAAAAATTGTTTTATCCCCTACCCCTCTCTTACGTGTTTGATTCTGTGTAAACTTTATATGTACTATATATAAATGCAGCTCTGAACTGAGTCTAACAAACTTTTATACAAATTAATTTTTGTTTTAGTTTCTCATCTTGAAACAAAGAAGGCAGTCTACACATTTTTCCACTCATCTTTTTACTTCTGTATCTCAAATCGTCATTTAGACACATGAATGGAAAATAGATATATTATAAAGAAATTGGTTAAAACAATTGGAAATTAGTCATTGCATTGGACTGTTAGATTTGTTTTTACACACATGACAAGTTTGAAAATTAAAATAGCATTAAATAAGAATAGCTTATTTTAAAAAGTAGATGCTAGATGCTTGATAACAGATAGTTTGGAATAACAATATTTTCTAATAAAATCCAGTGTTCAGATTTTTCTTTTATATTTAAATATATTTTCCCTTCTGTTTAAATATGTGAGTGTAGCTGTAACTGAAAACTACTTCATCTATTTTATGTCTGTCTTCAGGTTGCTAACCAGCCATTTCCTATTTATCTCACTGTAATCAAACCTTAGTTATATTTGCTTTATTTTGTTTTTCTTTCAATATGAAATATATCATATATGGATAAAATAGATCAAATGTAGTACACTTACTTTAAGCCAGGAGTGGGGAACGTCTGGCCCACGGGCTGTATAAGACCCACAAAATCATTTGGTTTGGCCCCGCCAAGGCATTAGGGGTAAGTTAATTAAATGTTTGACCAAATAGAGCAGGCTGTTTTTTAAGTTCATAGTTTTATATGATCCACAAATGATGTTATAAATAATATCCAAATGGCCCTTGGCAGAAAAAAGGTTCTCTATCCCTGCTTAAGTAAATAATTTTTTCATTTTTCTTACCTAACATATCTTTCTTATTTATACTTAGTTAATGATTAACCTTATCAAAAGTAAAACAGAGAAGATCAATTCTGTATTTCTTTTCCAGATGGTTAAATTAATCAAATTTTCAAAAGAGCACCCTATTACATTAGCAATCGGGGATGGTGCAAATGATGTCAGCATGATCCTGGAGGCCCATGTGGGCATAGGTGAGCCTCTTCTTTCTTTATTTCCTTCGCATCTTGGTAACTGAGATTTATCACTTCAACTAGACAACAAGGGGATGCAGCCACAGGCAAGAGCATAGGCTTCAGATGATACAGTTAGGGCAGCATCTAGGAGTTAGCATGTTCATGGCTGAGAAATCTCACAGCCATGGTTGTATCTAACCTTATTTTCTTATGCCCATTTTCACTTGCATGTTGTTGAGAAAGCGTGTACTCAGCACATTTATTCCCTTCTTATAGGTGTCATGGGAAAGGAAGGTCGTCAGGCTGCAAGGAACAGTGACTATGCAATACCTAAATTTAAGCATTTAAAGAAGATGCTACTCGTTCATGGGCATTTTTATTACATTAGGATATCTGAGCTTGTGCAATACTTCTTTTATAAGGTAGGAAGTACTTCCTTGCTCCTATCTCTGATTCAGTGAAATATGCTACCCGGGATGGAATGATACATTTGCCTGATGCCGTAAGGGGTAATTTATGTAAAAATAGAAGTAATTGTTAGCAAGAAAGAGGCTGGTCCTAGCACTTTTCTCCCATTCACACAATTTCATGTGGAATCAATAAGAAGATAGCAGTTGTAAAATGAATGAAAAAGGGGCATTCTTTTATACTTCCTTGAACTAATTCCTTATTCATTATGCAATTGGACTCTTTCCTGTTTACACTGACACCTACATTGCTCCTTCCTATCTTTTCAACAAATTTGCTTTTACATTATCTGTTCTCAGAATTACCAGAACATGGTCACATATGCACTGTAGGTGCTATTAAAAAAGAGGAAAAAATGTAGCGCCAATTACTTGCTCTTATGAGAACATAGGACACTTTTGGGTCACTTTCCCCGGATAGAGTGGTGTCCTGTGGACATCCTCAGAGGAGGTTAGATGCCTCTTCCAGTGTGCCCTTGAACTAACAGGCATGTGACTTGTCTTTCAGAACGTCTGCTTCATTTTCCCTCAGTTTTTATACCAGTTCTTCTGTGGGTTTTCACAGCAGGTGAGTCCTAATGTCTTAAACCAGACACTCCCCTGAGCCTTATCTCCTTCCCACATGGGGGTAGCTGCAGTCGGGGGAGAGTAGACAGCAGAGGCATGCAGGCCAGGATGGGGAGGGAGGCCCAAGTGAGCTCAGCAGCCCATCAGTGGGCGGAGAGAAGGAGTGGGGTGGAGGGGCCCACGTCTGCTGACTGCAGGCTCTTCTGTGGGGCCCAGTGAGTGATGTGCCCAGAACTTGCCTATCCCAAGCCCAGGAGAGCTGTGTTAGGCTTTCTGAACAGACTGAACCTAAATCTGAGATTCTGTCATGGTGTCTCACAATTCATTGGCTTCTGACACTTTCAGGTGCCGAGCAGAAGTGTATAGGCCATCTGACCAGAGAAGAGAGACCGTCAGGGCCCCTCCTTTCCCTTGCTCCCTGTTCTCCTGTCCTGCTCAGATGGGCTATGGCCACCTGCGTTCATCTGAAGGGTCCGGCACTGGGGAAAATGGAAGCTTAAAGATGGCGATCAAAATTTCAAGCCTTTATGCAACTTTTTTTGTTGCAAGTTTGCAGTGGCCAAATGGGGTGGGTCACAGTCAGGCCTTCTGTCAGCCATGATTTTAATCCTGACTAGTTGACATCATGAAGCTTTGAAAATTGTCCTTCTAAATCTGTAGAAAGAAGGCTCTGTCTGTATTTCAGAATGCTCATGCTTAAAGTCTTTGCAAATTAAAACATTTATTTAACAAAACAATCAGAAAAGTTTAACAAGGTGCACGGGTGCTGTTTTCAGTGAATGTTCTCCTTCCTGCAGACGCTGTACGACACCGCCTACCTGACACTGTACAACATCAGTTTCACTTCCCTTCCGATTCTCTTGTACAGCCTTATGGAGCAGCACGTCAGCATGGACACACTCAAGAGGGACCCTTCCCTCTACAGGTACGGAGCCGCAGGCACACTTGCTTTAGAGCTTAGAGAATAATAACGAGGCAGCCAGAGGGTAGTGGTGCCTCCAAATAAATGCCTGGTTGAATTACTTAAAAACCAGAAACATTCAGTGTCAGCTGACGCAGTTGCTTTTACCAGAGTCCTCAAGTAAGGATCAATGTAATTTGAGTGATTATACTTCAAATTTATACAGAAGATTTATGTTACATTTGAAATGTACATATTAAGCCAGTTTGTATTTTGCTGTATTGTGTTTTCTCTACCATGCCTTTTGTTATTTTATTTGTTTACCAAGATTTTTGATAAATTACGAAAGGACTGGGTAAGGATGTCTATCCCCTTAAAACCCCAGTGCATCTATGACCTAAATTATTCTTTAAAAACCACATATACTCTGCTTTATTCATTAAGGGGAGGGGGTCAACAGTTCTGATTTTGGTGTGTTCATTTTTTTTTTTTTTTGAAAAGTATGTTTCAATAACAAGGAAATGATGTTTGTCTGCTAGTTCAGAACTGCACTTCAGGATGTCTGGCATATGTCTGTGTTACTGGGGGTTTTTATGGCTTTTTAAATTAAACTTGCTGTATTTCAGAAAATTTTAGATTCACATGTAGTTGTAAGAAAGAATACAGAGAGATTCTGTAAAACTGGGACACCCAAGTAGGATGGGTGGATGGTGCCCAGTAGCATGATTTTTGTCAGATGTTTTCACTGGGGGAATCTCTCCAGTGACTTAGAGGCCCCTAGTGGATACAGGTGCTCACTGCAGAGCACAGTGAAGATGGCGGGTTCCCTGGCCAAGGCCCATTTTCATGAACGCAGCCACTGTGTTCTCACTATTTTCCACCCACAGAGATATCACCAAGAATGCTCTACTCCGCTGGCAAGTGTTCCTTTACTGGACATTCCTAGGAGTATTCAACGCTCTGGTATTTTTCTTTGGTGCTTACTTCATGTTTGAAAATGCAACTGTGACCAGCAATGGACAGGTTAGTATTGAACTAGGCCTGGTTGACTTGGTTTCTTGGGAACAACTCTCAACTGGTGTTCGACCCATGGTCAGTGCTGTCCTTCAGCACAGCCTGTGGGGCCTCCTGATATTTGGGTATCTAGCTCCCAAATCGCTTATGGGACGGAGTACGTCAGTAAATGCACTGCTCCGCTGACTGCGGGAAATCCCCTTCCTGAAGCTTTCAGACTTTGTTTCTGTAACTTATAGTTCACCATTAATTATTTATCTAGCGGTTCAGTTAGATCCGCTAAGCATGACTTATTTAATATGGGAATTACTTTTGTATTTAACACACTTTCCCCTTTTTTTCACATGTCCTTAAGTGTCTGTTTCCTTTGCAATGAGTAGATTGATAGTTTCTAATAGACCTCAGCTCTCTGGTTGTTGCATAATTTCTAGGGTTTGTTTTATTTGTATCTTGATTTTTTTTCTTTTTGCGACTTGCTTTCCTTCCCACTCTCAGATAATGACCACCAACACACACATGGTAAGACAATTGTGGGTGTGTCCTCTATATGTTTTTGGAGTGCATTCTAAATAAAATATTTCTCGAAAATATTTTCAAATTGTGACTTCTTCCGTGTGCTTTGTCAGTAGAAACACTGTTAGCTGCTCCTCCCCTCTCCTTCCTGTAGATGAAAGTTGTGTTAGAGAAGTCTGTGTACATTTGATCATTTGTACTTGGTGTTTATCTCTGGATTTCTGTTTCAAGGATTGCCACGGAGTCAGTGATGGTTTTCAGATTGACTTGTTTGAGCTTCCCTTTACCTTAAGTTAGAGGCAACATATGCAGGCATGCGGGGCCTGTTGGGGACACTACTTTGAATGTGTCAAACCCGTGCTACATGGGACAATTGCAAAAGACATGGAGCACATGTCGGAATTGTGCCCTACCTGAATGTTACATATTTTCCTAGCCACAAAAATAAACACTGTTGTTGATGTAAATAAGGTTAGTTTGTGAACAGAAGTTTGCTTCATTTCCTGTTTGACAGAACACCTCTCCCTATGTTGTCCTCTTGTGTGGCTCATCTCTTACTACTGTTGGCGTGAAACCTAAAGATCTTGCTACAGGTCCCATGAAATTTGTTTACCCATTTATTTGTTTCTCATTTCTCATTACTAAAAGGTGCAATTATCTTTCATTATAATGTAAACCAGTTTTTACTAAATTGGTTTTTCACATTTCTACAAACTTTGCATTTTTCTGGAATTTGTTCTTTGTCTTAGTTTATTTTATTTTTTTTAAATATATTTTATTGGTTTTTTACAGAGAGGAAGGGAGAGGGATAGAGAGCCAGAAACATCGATGAGAGAGAAACATCGATCAGCTGCCTCCTGCACACCTCCTACTGGAGATGTGCCCGCAACCAAGGTACATGCCCTTGACCGGAATCGAACCTGGAACCTTTTGGTCCGCAGGCAGATGCTCTATCCACTGAGCCAAACCGGTTAGGGCTGTCTTAATTTATTTTAATTGAATAATTTCTGGATGCTAGCAGGCCATAAAATTTCATTAAACAGAGCTGTTTTATTATTCTTTATGCTTCTTTTATAAGATTGTCCTTGTGGGTTATGCTGTAAATAAGCATCTCATATGTATCTTAAAAAGAACTAAGCTTCTGTGTCCTGAGGATGAAATTCTAGGACCGTGGTAGCCAGCCGATATGGAAGTAAGTGCCATTCATCAGGCACTTTATTTGCAGTTCATGTTCACAAATCTTATCCCCTCTCAACTGCCATCACCCATGGACATATTCATAGTTGAAGAAATGGCACTTCAGATAGGTTAAAGAATTTGTACAAAGTCAGGTAATTAGAACTCAAACCCATGATATTTGGTACAAAATTTATAGTATTTGTTGTAGTCCATGCTGCTGCTTACCAGTAATTGTTTAATCTTAGTGTTATGTAGTAAAATTATAGGTGCGCCTGAAGAATCTATAGGGAGTGCTGGTCGACTTGGAGATACAGACCATAGAGAGGCCTTGCCAAGATGACGTCTGAGCAGCATCTTCTCTTCCTGCTCAAATTCCAGTAGCCCTGATACGTTTCCAACCAAATTTCCACCAGCCACTCCTTATACCTCTGTGGGTCAGTGGATGTGATGCTGTTTTGAGGCCTTGTATATTATCCAAGGATTTCTACCAATTCTTGACTTACCTCCTATTTCCTGTTTCCTAAAGGATGCCCTGAGCCCCTACAGATCCTAAATACTAACGTCTCAACTTCTAGAATGATGTTTTTCTGCAACACTTTTATATCTCCCTTAATTACCATTTGCATGCCTTCGCTTAGCCATTATTGGACAAAACTATCAAATCTAATAAAAGAGTAATATGCTAATTGTGTCATTCTGCTATGCCCCAGCCATGCCCACCAGCCAGTCAGAGTGACTATATGCAAATTAACCCAACCAAGATGGCAGCCGGCAGCCACAGAGCTAGAGCAAACAGGAGGCTTCATTGCCCCTGTGATGGAGGAAGCTGCCTGCCTAGGCTGGCTGTGGCCTCCATTCAAGGCAACAAAGTTTCAAATATAGAAGATAAATAAATCCTAGATACCTGCTTCCAGCTAGCCTTGCTGGGAGCTTGGGTCACTGGGAGGCTTTCACCAGCCATCAGCCCCTCACACAGGATGGCCCCACCCTCATGGGGTGAGGGTCTCTGCTGGGGGTCTTGGCCAGCCTGCAAACAGCCATCAGCCCCTCACCCAGGCTGGCCAGGCACCCTAGCAGGGACGTCTACCCTTATCCAGGACACCCTTCACGGCAATCCAGTTGGCCCCCACCCATGCACCAGGCCTCTATCCTATATAATAAAAGGGCAATATGCAAATTGACGTAGACTGGAGAATGACTGGGAATGACTGGTCACTATGACACACACTAACCACCAGGGGGCAGATGCTCAATGTAGGAGCTTCCCATGGTGGTCAGTGCACTCCCACAAGGGGAGCTCTGCTCAGCCACAAGCCAGGCTGACGGCTGCCAGTACAGCGGTGGTGGTGGGAGCCTCTCCTGCCTCCTCAGCAGCGCTAAGGATGTCTGACTGAAGCTTAGGCCTGCTCCCTGCTGGCAAGTGGACATCCCCCAAGGGTTCCTGGGCTGCCAGAGGGATGTCTGACTGCCCTCTTAGGCCTAATCGCCCAGGGAACAGGCCTAAGCCAGCAGGTGGACATCCCCCGAGTGTTCCCAGACTGGGAGAGGGCACAGGTTGGGCTGAGGGACCCCCCACACACACACACACATACACACCAAGTGCACAGATTTTTGTGCACTGGGCTTCTAGTTAATTAGAATTTGAAACAATGATAGAAAGAGAGACCAGGGTAAAGAAAACACAAGTTTACCTGTACCACTCATTAAGAAATGCCCCACTCATTAAGTCAATATACCACTTGACTTGCCACACTCAGTAGCCAAGAGCTGTAAGAATCTTCTGCTCACTGGCCTGTCACGACAAAGATTGAACATGCATAATGCACATCCTGTCATATGAAAAGTTTCTGAGTCGCATAGTGACATTAGGAAGCAGTACATGGGGCAGTTGGTGCCAAATAAGGTGTTTGTCTGTCTGTAGTTACGCATTTTAGAGGTGAAATTTGCTCCAATTTGCTAGTGCTCTATAGAAGTTAAATAATCTAAGGATCTAGAGTTGTAACAGCAAGATGAATAATACTCATAGCAACCCTAATTATGAGTGACAAGGGTGTAAAGGACCTAGAGTGGACACTTACTCTGTGTCACTAGGAAGACAGGAGCTCCAAGAGATTGGCATAGCCCAAGGCCACTCCAGGTCAAGTGCAAGGTCAAGACTGCATGTCTACTGTTGTAGCTCTAGACACACACACACACACACACTCACACTCTGTGCCTGGGCATCTCCAGAGGGAGCCTTTCTCATTCCGCATTGTTGATGCTTAAATTCTTGTTTGTTTGGGGAAGAAGAGTGTTAGATCACTTGAACTAAAAGTAGGGTTGTAGGCTAGTTCTGTAGTAATTCAAGTAAACCTGCAAAATGCCAATAAATACAGGGTAGTCTCAGGTGACTGATGGCGATGCCCTTGGTTCTAAGGTGGCAGGGCAGCATGGAGTATCGTGATAATGCTCATCACTCTTCTGATGGCGTTTCCTGACAAACGAGAATGCATCTTCTTGGTGGTATAATTAGATGCCCTGTTTTATTGATTGTCAGTAGGGGAGGACCACTTTTTAAAAGACCTGAATCATTTTATAGGAATGTTTATAGCACACATGTAGTATTGAGAGAATATGGGTAAATCATGGATAACTTTTGAAAAAGGGCAATCCACTTAGGGGCATTTTCTGCACAGACTTCATGAGCCATAATTACTTCTCAAATGAGAAAGCTAAGGCAATGGTTATTGTTGAACAGCAGGGTATTCCTAGGCGAACACTTGAAAGTTTAGAGCATGGTATAATATGAGTCAGTAAACATCCAGGTAGCTGCAGTGTGAGCATCGTCAGCCAGTGGAGCAAGGAAAAATTATGCCAGCAGACTTGGTATCAATCTGGAATCTGTGCATGAAGGAAACGTAACAGGTGTTTCTTGTGGCTGTGATCTTGAAAAAAAACACGCAAGTCAGATTGTGGGATATTTTTATGCATAAAAATTAAATTGGTTTGGATCTTAGGGCTTTAAAAAGCAAGAACATTTCCTACAAAATACCCATTTTCAGAAGAGAGAGGAAGAAGTGTGAGAAGGGATTAAATGTAGATCTGGTGGAGTGGCAGGCTCCAGAGACATTCTATGAAATTCTCATTATCATCTGAGTAAGGCTATCAAATTAGTAACATTCTCAATGGAGATAACAGTTAGGAAATCAGGCTCATGGGGGGCATGGGAACTAATGAAACTTGAAAAAAGATGGTCCCTCCAGACAGTTCTTTGAGAAAGAGAATTGGTATCCCAGTGAACCATGGCACCTCCCACCACAAAATCCATAGAAATAATGCCAAACAATGTTAATAACACATTGACTATTAGCAGTTAGCCTAAGGGCTTCCTTAAAATAATTAAGAAAATTCAGAGGAATTTATAGAGATGTTACCATGATTGTCTGTCCCAAAGAGCCACAAGTAGCGGGAGAGCAAAGGTGAGGGTGGAGCAGATCCCAGCATTGCCCAGGGTTCCCACCAAACTTTCAATTCTGGGTTCAAGGTAGTTGTGCTTTGTTGCTATTCACCTGTAAACATGACAGCTGAAGCCCATGTGTCTGACTGGACTAGGCATTGGGATATCTAATTTGTGACCCCAGGTCTACCATAATCCACAAATACAAGAAAACCTGGCAGTGCCCTAGAGAAGAACCCCCTTACCCTCTGGAGAGAGCGAAAACTAAAAAGTCATTTGAGTGGCGGGAAGCTTGTCCCTGATTTGTGATGCTGTTGGAGATATCCTATCCCTCTTCTGTGCCGACTCCATTTCCACAATTGCTATTATCGAACACTTGTTAAAACGAGTTCCAGGTTTCCTGCCCAGTAAGGGTGGCAAACAAGCGGGCAGGGTGGCGGCCTTACTGCCAGGTCCCACCCATAGTGCCCGCATGGGATTCAGAGCCGCCCCTCGCCTTGCAGCAGGGTCACTCCTCACTTTGGCTAACAGCATCAGCCTCCAGTGAAAACAAAACAGTTGCTTTGCTCTCCAACACCCACCTGGCCAAGCATTGTTGTAGTCCTCTGCCAAACTGCAGCCAGACTCAGTTATAAAATGTTCCCATCTGAGAAGTTAAGCATTGAAGGGAGAACACTTATATTTGAGGATTTCCCAGCCTGACCATTATTGCCACTTGGGGCCAGAGAGCTCTTGGTTGTGTGTTGTCCAGTGCAATTAGCAGACCCCTGGCCTCTGCCTACTAGATGCCTGTAGCACATCTCCCCCCCACTCGCCTCATGGTGACAACCAAAAATGTCTCCAGACACTGCACGTGTCCCCTGGAGACAGAATTCCCGTACCCCCTCCCCATTGAGAGGCACTGGTGATTGTGATTCTGAGTGATGGAAGCCCAGTTTCACTCATGGTGCTGAAGTAAAGAATAAAGTGTAAAGAGATGTTCATTGGGGGCGGGACCCTTATGAAGTCTGTTTACAACAAAGTCCTAACGCGTTACTTAGTTTTCCTTCTGGAATTCTACCAGTATTCTTACCTCATTAGATGTATCACAAGACGGGTAGCCTGCACATTCACCTGAATCGAGTCACGTGTAGGTTGAAAACTTGTATTCCAGTTTTTTAAATTCGTTATGAACTAAAGCTTTACAGTCTGTTAAAGAAGGACAGGAGCGTTTTCTCAGAGGCATGGTTCACAGTATCAGGCACAGCAGGTTCTTAGTGTGGAAACCTGGAAGAAACTTACGCTTAGTATTGTCCCCATGAGAGAAAGAAGTCTCCAGCAGTAGGTGTTTTATTTTGCTTGTGTCTTTGTCTGTAGGTGGGAATGTGTTGTTTTCATGTTGTGACCCTTGAGTGCTTCCATCCCACACCATCCCTGGCACCCTGCCCGGGTCCTCGGGCACCAGGAGCCCTGCTCCCTGCTCTCATCTCTCGGGGACCTCTTCTGAGGGACTGCTGACATGTCTGTGGCTCTGGCCATCAGACTGGCTGCAGGAGACCTTCACGCAACTCTGTCTTGTCTGCCTCATTTCTCCCTTTCCTGCGATTTTCCCGAGGAAATCCCATCCATGTGTCGCACATACGTGACGTGGTTGTTTTTTCTCCCTGCTTACTAGCAAATGTTCCAGCACTTGCTCTTCTTCCAAAACAGGCAGGTGTTGGACTTGAGTCAGAAAGAGAATAGACAGAAACTCTACTGAGTTTATTCTTGAATGTGCAGAAGGCGTAGAACTGGGTCATCAGGTAAATGTCGCTTCGACATGAAACTCGAAACAGAAAAACCCAGTTAGCATTGTGCATATGTAATACCAGCTCTTCGGTGTTTTTCTTGCTCCCAGTTTGTGACTTTAGGACTGATGTATATTGACAGCACCGAGGGAGCCAGTATTGGGGTGACAGGACTGTCAGTGTGGGAAGGGCTGTTTCCACCTCTCGGTCACTGCCTGGCCCTGCGGGATGGCACTGGGGAGGCAGGAGGGTTGAGTGCCCAGGATATTCACTGCCATCTCCTTTCACTTTGTAGTAATAAGACCTAGTCCCTGTGTCTTGGGGGTGTGAAGTGTTGGCGCAGGACAGCGATGAGATGTGTGCTCTGAACACTTGTTTGAGTGTGAGAGTGGGAAATGCATATTAACAAAAGACTGCTTGGACTCTTTGTCCCCACAGATATTTGGAAACTGGACCTTTGGGACGCTGGTGTTCACTGTGATGGTATTTACCGTCACACTAAAGGTAAATTCTCCCATGTTGGTGCTGCTTCTGCTGGCCACGATTAACCCTGGCATATGTAGGTCTCCCCATCTTTGAACTACAAATCCATTCCAAGTTACAATCCACACTAGCACACAGCCCAGATGAGCACCTGGGCCCAGTCAGGGGGCTTCTTAACACCATTCAAATGGGTGAGGCACAGACTCAGCTCACCCCACGATCCAGTTTCCAGACCTCCAGAATTATACAGAAGGCAGATGTAGGAATGAGTCTTTTCTTTTTTTAATTTGTTTTTTGTTAAATTATATATTAGTTGCAGTGGACATACAATATTATATTAGTGTCAAGAGTACAGCATAGTGATTAGACATTTATGTACCCTATGACATGATCACCTCCTTAGGTCTAATACCCATCCTGTAACATACAGTTATTACAATGTGATTGCCTATAGTCCCTATGCTGTCCTGTACAGCCCGAGGCTACTTTTATAATGGACAGTTTGTACTTCTCAATCCCTTTCACCTTCCCCACTCATCCCTCAATGAGCCTTTTCTTTGTAAAAGGATTCAGATCCGAATTATTTTCATTGACAAGCCCACCTGCCCCCCAGTATAATAAAAAATGCACTTGAACTGAAATCAATGTATTATGGAAAACCCAGTTCTTTTAGAAGTCAAATTCTATATGGGACATTATTATGAAAGTCCCCATACCTATCAATTTGAGTTTTAAAAAGCGGTACAAAGAAAATCCAAAAGTAATTTTCTTAGTAGTAAAATAGCCAATACCTTAAGCGTGCATGCCTGAGTCCCTGCTGTTAGAGAAACACTTCCCAGTGTGTTTCCCCCAGATCCGGGTGAGAGTCACTAGGAATGCTGTGATTACAAGAACGTGACATCACACATTCTGTATCTTCATTGGAAGAATAAGGGTTTGTTTTCCTTGAGCAGTTTCATATGGACATTTTGGCTAAAATTAAGGTATATTAAGGTATAGGTTGATTAGTTGGTTGGTTTCATTATTTTCTGGCTTTCCTCGCCATGGCTCACATGACATGTAGATAATATCATTGCCAATCACCTTTTTTCTTTCAGCTGGCATTAGATACACACTACTGGACTTGGATAAACCACTTTGTCATCTGGGGGTCACTGCTATTCTACGTTGTCTTTTCCCTCCTCTGGGGGGGAATTATCTGGTAAGAATTATAAGTATTATGTAATCATCATTACCTTTATACTAGTAATCCTGCAGTATCTTTCACCGGGGTCTCAAAACATATTTTCCATTCAACCTCGTTCCTGTGTGCAAGTATTTGTTGAATGCCTGCTGTGTGCAAGGCACTGTGCCATGGTGGGAATGAGGTAGGCATGGTCCCTACTCCTTGGACCCCACATTTTCAGTGGTGGCAACATGCTGGATAATAACTTATTGGGGTTTTGACAAGTGAGGAACAAACTGGATGCTATAGCAAGGGGCCTATTTCACACTGAAGATCAGAAAAGTTTTCTTAAATAAAATTGTTATTTAAACTGGAACCTGGGAGAAAATCGCCATCATCATAACAGGTGTCACTTATTAAATGCTTCCTAGAATGAGGCCTGGCTGGGTATGAGTCCAGGAGCAACATCCACTCCACTTTGCAACTTCAATGTTGAGCCTGAGAAACACGGAGCAGCCCCTGAAAGCAGAGAAAGCCTCTGCGATCAGCCTTGTCCCCATGTTGGCCGTTGCTGATAGCCACCCAACCTCTCGTTACATTACTGCCCTCTCGTGACCAAAGCTGTGCATTACAGTTCTTTGCCATCTGGAAATACAGAAATACTAGATAAGTTTTGGGTGGGTTTCCAACAACCCTGTGCCAAGCTTTAAAAAAATCCCTGAAGTACTGGTGAACTTTCCAGAGCTGTTAAAGTTGCAGCCTTGGAAGAGGAAGATTTCATCCTGAAAACTTCTGACTGGCTCCTGGGCTGGGGGTTTAGGGATCACGAAGCTGTAACTCAGGTTCAGCATTCTAGCAGTTGCTGCCTCCTTTCAGCTTCTTTCATGGAGCCCAATATAGACATTTCCTCTGAGGCATACGTTTGCCTGATAGGGAAGCCATTTCATGTCTGTATCTTTATAGACAATTTTAAAGAATTTTATGGTATAAGCTTTAGGTAGTTAACTAGAGCTCTGATGAACAGAACCTTTGTAAATCTTCATGTTAATAGCCACTGTATTCTGAGATGTCAAAAAAAATTACCTATTTTAATCTTTTAAAATCCTTTTTGTTGTTCTGAAACTGAACTTCAGGGACTTATTTTCCCTTTGGGATGACTTCATACAATTCCCTCCTCCTTTTCCCATTCAGAACACCCCAGCCTTATAGGGGAAGTTCTCCATTCGATTAGGTCTGTGATTAACTCGAAGCAGGCAGATTCAGTGGCTTGCCCAATAACCATCGGTGCGAGAAGTTAAAGCTGCCAGGACAAAGGGCCTCTTTGTGCCAGTGGGGGAAACGGAATGGGATTTCAGCGTTCTCCTGATGATTTCTGACCTGCCATCCTGTTCTTCTTCTTCTCTCCCTCAACGCTCCAGGCCATTCCTCAATTATCAAAGGATGTACTATGTGTTCATCCAGATGTTATCCAGTGGCCCTGCCTGGCTGGCCATCATCCTGCTCATCACGATCAGCCTCCTTCCCGATGTTCTCAAGAAAGTCCTGTGCAGGCAGCTGTGGCCCAGCGCCACAGAGAGAGTCCAGGTACCCAGCTGCTCCCATGGGGACATGGGCGCTGCAGTCCCCAGATTCAGAACAGGACATGGTCATTACCAAGGGTAGCCTTAAAGGTTTGGGTTGACAGCGTCATCAGTACAGGTATTATAATAAGTTTCATTTCATGGTAGATGATTTTAAACATTAACTTAGGTAAAATTCAAGATGACCAACATATAGACCTAAGCGGCTAGTCAGCTGAAATAAGAAAAAGATTAAGTCAATATAAAAGACCAATTATTTCATGTAAATCTAAAAAAGTTTTTTTTAATCATTATTTTAAAGATAAAATTGCATTATTTTTAGGGATGGTGAATTTGGCTCAAACCTTTAGCATTTACACTAGGAAATTCTGATAGTTAGTCAGGCTACTTATTTCCACATTCCCAAATTGAGGCCAACAAGTTGAATTCTGGATTCAGGTAAAAAGTGAGGTATGCAAAGTGTCCAAACTGGCATAGGACACCAGAAGGTGTTACCCAGAGCTTTCCAAAACCACGCTGACCCTTCCAAGAGCTCTCAGGGAGGACACATCCCCTATCCCCTCACCCCTGCAATCTCAGGGAGGGCACATCCCCCATCCCCTCACCCCTGCAATCTCAGGGAGGGCACATCCCCCACCCCCTCACCCCTGCAATCTCAGGGAGGGCACATCCCCCACCCCCTCACCCCTGCAATCTCAGGGAGGGCACATCCCCCACACCCTCACCCCTGCAATCTCAGGGAGGGCACATCTCCCATCCCCTCACTCCTGCAATCTAAGGGAGGGCTCAACCCCCATCCCCTCACCCCTGCAGTTTCAGGAAGGGCATGTCTCCCATCCCCTCATCCCTGTGATTTGCCCATGGAGGTGCAGAACCTCAATAAGAAGATGGAAGGGCCCTGGTGAGAGGGCAGAAGCCACAGCTGAGGCTGTTCTTGCAGGTTGCATGTCTTCCTCCTAGAGCACAGATGGTTGTGCAGGTGAAGGAAGGAGGGCGGGTGTAAGGCAAAAGAGGTCATAGGTTCTGGGAGCAGTGGTGAGGCACTCTGGAAAGCTTACATGGCCCCCGTGGTCTGGATCTCCAAGTGCTCTTGGCCCATGTTGGGATGGAAAACAGGTAGCCCTCACTGGTGCCGTCGACGTGGTCTGGCACTGCCTTTTCCCCGACCCATCTGATCCCAGCAGTGGAGTAGGATCTGGGTTGGTGAGCTTTCCCAGAACTCTGGTGGTCCTTTAAAATGTTGAAGCCAGCAGCACCAGTTCCCAGTGATTCCCTCCTGTATGTACCTGCCATGTTTGTAAAGTCGGTGCTGACACAAACTCAGGAGATCAGCGAGAGTGTGCATGTCTGACTGCCCTACAAATTGTTTCGAGTTTTCACCTTTAAACAAGTGATATAGGACGGGGATGTTTTAAGGGCTTTGCTAGCAAGGAGGAGAAATACAGCAGGAATGAGGTCCACATAGCCTCCTAGCAAGTGAGAGTCCCCGGACACAGGGCCTACGACTGTTAGGAGCGTGGCCCGCATTGTCTGGTCGCTAGCACACTGCAGTCATGCACGTGGGGTACTGTTGGCATTTAATCAGACTCACCGTTGTTTTTGTTTCTCTCTTCCTTTCCTCATTTCCTTCCGTCTTCTGACATCTGTGCCTAAATAACACTGCTACCTAATCTAATGATGTGCGTGGCCCCTCCTGAACCTCCTGGGACTGTCAGGCTAAGAACCAGTGCCTTTCTGTCAAGCAGTCCACCATCTTTATGCTTTCTCAGACTTCCAGCAGCCTGAGTTTCTGACGGAACAAGGTGATGCTTTCTGTCTTTTTGCATGTTTGAGTTTATAGTCACAGGACAACAGAGGGCTGACTTTTAATAGCAAGAGCTGTCGAACACGCTGGTGTTCATGGCTCCTATGGCTGTGATAACCACCACCACATCAGGAAACACCGGGCTAACTTGTACCTGGATGTGGGACGGTCATGTGGACTGTGATTTTTATCAATACCACTAACCAGTGTTTCTCTCTCAGCGTCCATTGGAAGTATTCTATCCCACCTGCAGGGGCGGCTGCGTCTTCACTCAGGCCCCGCCGTGCACATCAGGCTGTGCTGCCTTAAATTCGTGGCTCCTACACGTGAAGGTGTGGGTGTGGCAGTTTCTAAGTCACACAAGCCGCTACGTGAGCAGTTTCCTCAGTGCCGTCCCTCTCTCCGCAGCCCAAAGAACATGGGTAGCAAGACCTCCCCACTCACATTCACCTCTTAAATCCAGTCTGCAGACAGGGAAACTGAGGCCTCCCCAGTGCAATGTGCTTGGGCCAGCCATCTGGGCTATGGACAAAGCCAGGAGAAATGTGGTTTGAGTGAAAAGTTCTACCAAATTCATTTTTAAAAATTTTGTATTAATCTGATTGTTTCTAAATGGTTATAGTAGCCTATTTCTCAGCCACAGAGAGCCAGTCACACAGCATTTCTCTGTGGCAGTCACCTTGGATCAGAGCCTTTTATCAGAGCCAAGGTTTGAGGGACAACGCATTAACTAGTGTCTGTTTTCCAGCTGAATGCCCATGTACCCAAATACCACATTTATGTGTTCTCCCAAAGTAATGATACTTAGAAAACACATTTGGTATTCATGGTTTACTAATGCAGTTTAGGAAAATGCCTAAAGCAAGGAAAGGCTCCTTTTTTCTTTTTTTTTCTTTTTTTTTCTTCATATATTTTATTGATTTTTTACAGAGAGGAAGGGAGAGGGACAGAGAGTTAGAAACATCGATGAGAGAGAAACATCGCTCAGCTGCCTCCTGCACACTCCCTACTGGGGATGTGCCCGCAACCAACGTACATGCTCCTGATTGGAATTGAACCGGGGACCTTTGAGTCCGCAGGCTGACGCTTTATCCAGTGAGCCAAACCAGCTAGGGCTCCTTTTTTTCTTTAACAGCTCCTCTTCTATACATTTCAAACACTGTTTTTAATTAACAAGATGGCACTTTTTTTTTTTTTTTTTTTTTTTTTTTTTTTTTTTTTTTTTTTTTTTTTTTTAGTTCAAGTGGTTATTGGCAATCAAAGTTTCCTAATCTGGTGCCATCAGAATTAGAATTAATTACTTAGCCTCCTGTCGCTGTTTACATATCTGAAAGGGCTCAGGATGGAATTATTGGGACACTTTAATCAGTCCCAGGGCCACTGATGAAATCGACCCAGTCATGCCAGCTCTGGGCTGAAAGTGAGCACTCTGACTACCAGTGCAGTTTAGTGAGAGTTAATTTGCTTCTGTACCTTTGCAGAAGCCAGACTCTGGCTGCTTGGAGCAGGTTGTCACTGAGTGCTCTGTGGTGTCTAGCCACACGGGGTGTGACCACAGGTGTCCCCACACTCACACCTTCACACAGCACTCCTGCAGCCAGCGCGCTCCTGGCACACACGAGGTGAGGCTGGTGTTGATGTAAAACCACCCAGATGGTTGCAAAACTTTGGAGGAATAAACGTTTGGCTAGTTCTCATATGGAACATGTCGTACTTCAAATGGATGGATTTGTTTTTCTTTTAACCTGTTCTATTAAAAAGTAAAACATCACAGGCATCAGGTTTCATATATATATATGTGTGTGTATATATATATACATATATATACGTATTTATCTATAGCCACCTATATTTTTATATATAATTGAATTATATATAATTCAAAGGTCAACAACTCTATCTCCTGTTTAGCTCATTCTTCTCCTTCCCAGAAGACATTCTGCAATTCAGACCTGTGGTTCTTCACTTTTTAAAATCTTCTTCCTAATACTGAGAAACTAATATGGTCGGACTGGAAAGTCTTAGTGTTCATGTTCCCAGCCCTGCTGACCTGCAGTTCTGAGCTTTCAGGATCCTAGCGTGGGCAGGACTCTTCTGTTTGACTAGAGACAGGGCCGAGGATCAGAAGGAAAAGGAGAGATGGGAGGACAGGATGATGGGGCAGACAGGAAGACAGGCAGGACAGGGATGGGCAGGCACACAGGTCCTCCCTCAGGGAACCTTGGTGCTCTTTTTGGGGGGTTTAGGGGACAGCGGTCTAGTAAGTGGTACTTGAGAAGCCTTCAGCTGAGTGTGGCAGGATTTTTGGCTTCAGGGTTCTGGAAGCATTTCCTGTGCTTGTGACAAAGGCCTTTGCTGGGTTGGGAGCAGGCCTGGCAGGTGACCCTTCAGCTGAGACTCTGCTCTCCCGCGTGGCCCATCCTCTCTGCACCAGCTCCCTCCCGCTAGGAAGACCACCTCTTCCCCAGCGGAGCCCCTAGGAGTGCCCACACTGACAGCCCGTGCCCATCCTGCCCCGGGTTTTATACAGATTTCCACGTGATCCCACATGCCCTACTCACGCACAGGGGCCTAGTGAGCGACTCTCGTAGGCACGGCCCCCACCCAGCTGCACGGCTGGATCTGCCCTCAGCCGGCTGGAGAGCTCTCTTGGTTCCCCATGTGGCAGCCATCTCAGTGTCTTTCCTCGCCTTGCAGAAGAGCTCGAAACTCAAAACAGCGGTCGATGCCGCGCTGAGCCCGGACAGGCCACTGCTGAAGGACGTCTTGCTGGGGCCGAGGCGTGATTAGCCCACGGATAGGTAACGGCGTACACCATGCTGCCTGGCAGGCCCCCTGGGTGTGCTGTGATCTTTCAAACTGTCTGTTTTTCCTCCAAAGTTTTGCTGTGCTGTGCCGTTTTGATAATAACAAAGGTTCATTTAAAACAAACAAACAAAGGAAATCATTTTCACACACACATGTGTATTTATATCCCAGGTAAGTGACCTGCCTGAGAGTGGCTGGACTGCATATGGTTGAGTGTCGTGTACACACATGTGGATGTGCACATAGACACGCCGTGGTGAACATGGTTCCACGTGCAGTGCGTGAGGTCCCCGCGTGGTGTGCTCCGTGCTCGGTGTGCCAGAACAGTCTCATTCCTCGTCCTTGGTGGTGGAAACGGCTTCCTTTCACAGGTCAATCGGGAAAGGCCCTCTTAGGAAATAAAATGGAGTGTTGAACGTTAGCCCAGGCAGGTCTGGTACGGATGCACCTTTGTCTGTCAGCTGAAGCCTGGTGATGTGTCTGGGCCCAAAAAACAAGGAGAGGAAATGCAGCCGTGTTCACACTGAGCTAGGTTCTTCAGGTTTGACAAAACCCCCTTCTCTACTCCAAAGCAGGCACACTTGGAATGCTCATTCCTTTAAAATAGGTTTCTCTTCACCCGGCCGGCACTCAGTGATTGAACACCAGGAGATCACAGGTCGATTCCCGGTCAGGACACACGCCTGGGTTGCGGGCTCAGTCCCCCTGTGGGGCGTGCAGGAGGCAGCCGATCAATGGTTCTCTCTCACCATTGATGTTTCTCTCTGTCCCTCCCTCTCCCTTCCTCTCTGAAATTAATAAAAATATATTTTTAAAAAATAGATTTCTCCTCTCTGGCTGCCCCTCCCTGCCTGCCTGCTTAATGTAAAGAGGTCTAGGACAAGTCGCACGTCTCCCTGGGCTATTAAGAAACAGCAGGGCCCCATTGGTTTGACTAGAAATAAGCATAGGTGGGAGCCAGCAAGCCGGCTGGTCAGGATGACATGGACCCGTCTCTGAGGGGTGGTATGGCACTCTTACATTAAAGGAGTCAGACCTAGTTCCTGGGGCCTTTATCAACATTGTCTCTACCCAGTGATGGGACAGCAAGGGGAGTTTGTAGCCAGACCGAGACTCACCACTGCCTCTGTCACGGTTCACCTGGATGGACGCCGGCTGACCGGTGTCCTGCAGTGAGAGCCCCGACCAGGATGATGCAGTGATCGCATCGGATCGTTGTGGGTGGGATTGTTGCGGAGGGCCTGACTCTGTCTTCTCTGTTTCCCGACAGAGCACGATCATCCAGAGTCAGGACCACTTAGAAGTCAGCCATTTTGTCTCTCCGCACAGCCCCAGCACCTTGACCATGTGCTCCACACAGGTGACGTTAACGTGCCCAGAGAGCAAGGTGTGCTCGGTCCTCCCTCCCATGGTCTGTGTCTCAGACACCTGTCACCATCCCAGCGGGAAACCCTGCTGCCATGGGCCCTGCAAGGAGGCAGATGGCGAACAGATCACCAGTTCAAGCCTTTAAGAATCACACGCGGGTGTGTGCCGTGCACGCATGTGCTTGTCCTCTGCCCCCAAAGGAGGAAGAAGGGGCACCAGGACCCATCTGGAATGCGGAGGCTGGCAGTCTGGGTTGTCATTTCTCACAGGCCTGGAGGCCTCAGGCATTTAGTTGGGCTGCTAAAAAGAAGGCGTGCACAGGGCCTGCTATATCCATAACAGGTCAGTGTCTCTGCAACCTCCATCGTCTCCGCCACACGCATCACCCGAGGAGGACGTCTGCTTAGAGATGGGCTCTAGCCCTAAGCGGGAGGCAGTCACCCCCACACCGTGCTGTAAGCACAGAGGTGACTCTCGCTTGCGGAACCCATGGTCTGGCCTCTGCTTCCTCCTCCAGAGCCCTCTGATGTTCCGCTTATGGCACAGACACTGGAGTAATCGTGCATCCATTCCCGTCAGAATCGCCTCCTGTGCTATTGATTTTGTCAGAACCCTCCACATACTAAAGCTGATTTCTTAGGGTTGCGTCTGATTCAAAGTTCTGAGGGAGATGTGACCCCTGTGTTTTGGACTCTGTGTGTGTTTCCATGTCTTTTCCTTTCCCGTTCCCTCAGAGGGAAAAGAGGACTCACATAGGAGGAATGGGCAATACTGCCCATTGACGCTTTCCCAGGACCAGTTTTAAGATATTTATTTTTGCCTCCAAGGGTGAGGTGTGTCAGTTTACTCTTTATTTTGGGGGGCCAGGGCAAGGGTGGTGGTCTTTTCCAGCGCCCTCACAGAGAGGTGGCCTCTAGGGACAGTGTTCATCTTCCAAAATCTATACAGGCCCGTGCAGGTCAGCTCCCAGATGGCCTGTGGGTTCTAAAAAGCAATATCGCTGCTCTAGGCTGCCACCTCCCTGGAAGCTCTGACCAAAGCTCACGCTGAGCTTTCTGTTCGACCTCTGCCTTGTGCGTGCTGTCCAGTGGGCAGACGATCTGGAGTCTGCTGAGTTCACGTTCTGTCACTTCCCTGCACTGGCGTTTCTGTCTAGGAATCACCTAGTTGACATTATAGCCTTAATGGTCCATAAGGAAGACATTTCATTATGAGGTTGAAACTTGAAACGTTAAAACGGATGCCTTTTTGGAAAAGTGTCACCCAGAAACTAACCTAAAAGCAGGGTCCTGGTCCGCTGGCCAATCTCACGCTATGGAGTTGGAGGATGTTGGTAAGTGAGCCCCAAGTCAGCTTCCGAGATGCTGGATGTCACAGTTTTGGAAGTTCAAATTTCACAATTGGGTCGTATAATGTTTCACCTAAAATATTTATTTGATGTAGGGGATGAATTCAGAGTAAGAACAGTGAACACAAAGTAGTTATGATGAATTGAGGGGAAGTGTAAACACCATACCAAAGACTAGGTAATGAAACCTGGTTCCCTGTCCGTCCTGAGGGTCGTCCTCGCCACACTCATCCATCCCATCCTGTCTTCCTGACACTCCCCATGTTCTGTGTGTGGTGGCAGCCCTTGGCCATTCTGATCCACACTAGACCCTGCAAACAATGGTGTGCACATTTTTACAACCGTTTTTAAGAACCTAATATGGGTATAAATGTAATACCTGTAGGGGGGACAGATTCTCTGTATGTTTAGTTAACAAATTCTTTGTAATGTATTTTTTTAGGAATCTTAAAATTGCCTTTGCACTGAAGTATTTTCATAGCTGTTTATATCTCTTATTTGTTTATTTGTCAGCATACCATATCTAATTTTTAAAGTATGTTTTTAAAGCTTTTTATTTTTTAAGCTGATGAAATTTTGGCCACTTTAAATTCTGAGAGTTTTGGCTGAATGTCTCCATATCTGATGAATGTGAATTTCAAGGTTTGATTTTATTCTCTACACCTGTTCGTTTCTGGTGGCAGTGATTCGTTGGAAGGCATGTTCAGAGTGTAATATTTTGCTATGCTTGTTCTTCACAGTTCATTGCAATTTCATCTGCTTTTTGTTTTGTTTTTAATTTCCATCTTTCCGCCTTAAAACAGACGCTTCTTACTTGATGGTTTGGTATCTTCTTTCTACCTGTATTGAGACGGTTACTATTTACCTCGGTTCATTGAAGTTGCATGTGAAAGTCACTAAGCCTGTACATGCTTCATAATGTTTCCTAAAAACATGTGGGAAACGAAGGGACTCTGCCTGCAAGGGGTATGAGGCAGAAACAAAGGGAGGAAGAGAAGAGCCCCACTGAAATGACATTTCAGATATGTCTCTGATATTCAGATATTAATTAATGTGATTTCTTTTCACCTCACAGGAGTTAGCATTTACTTGCCTTTAACTTTAAAGCAAGTAACTTGAAGCATTTTCCTTAGTGTTGAAACTAATTCATGACTGCCTATGTTAGTAGATCATTAACTCATAATTTCCCATGTTGGTCAGAATTTCTGGTTCCTAACCCGCATTCCAGCCCAACAGCCAGTCATCTATAAGCACAAGTGGTCCCGACCATGTCACATTCTCTCATTCTCAGAGTCACATCCACTCACAGCCACACATGTGCTCATGTGCCAGTTCTCATGCACACACACACATATATGTCCCCCAGGCCCCAAACATCCCTGCCTTCTTCCTAAGGGGATCACATGAGGAGCCCCCTGAAGACAAGGCTTCTTGGGCCTCCATGCCGAGTGCCCACGGGGATGCGGGGCAGGGGGTGAGACTTTGCAGGGCAGCCCCTGGGTTTGAGCAGAGCTGCTGGGTGGCCCAAGCTCCTTTTCAAGAAGTCCAACCTCTCCCCTCCCAACTGACACCCTCTCCCCCCAAAAGCTTCGCCCTGAGGACAAGTGGCAGAAAGTGACATCTGGACCCTCCCAGCTGCAGCATCTTCACAGGAATCTGGGATCGCAGGCTGGCCCTCTGCCACGGGGCAGCTAGGAAAAAAGCATCCTTTCCTTGGCATTCCTATTAGAACCCAAATCAAGCCACTCCTGTGCATCTGACTCAATAGGGTGAACACAGACCAGGTGACACCTGGTGGTGGCAGCCTGGACTAGGGAAGGAGCTGAAAGCAACCTGCTTCTGCAGTAACCGATTTATAGAACTGCAGTTTGGCCTGGTGAGATCTTGCAACTTTAACTACAAAAATGTCTCGCCCCTGCTGTGCTCACTATTCTTACATTGCTGGCCATCACCAAATGTTCAGTGCAACCTACAGGGAGTTTTCTGGCCTTTTTCTTTAAACCACTAAGTTCACCTCTTTTGCACTGACTAGTCATAACCTAAAGCAACCACTTCTACTTTACCTTTAAATTAATATTATTTATTTAATAACTCAGTATAACACTGTGGTGTGCAGTTTCTTGTGTTCTATGTTTCTTTTGGAAGTTTCCCATTTGTAACTTTAAAAACAGGAAAAATTTATGTTGGTTAATTCATTTTTTTTTTTTTTTTAAGTAGAGGGTAGGTAAATGAGAATCATTCTGATATTGTCTGTCAACAAAGTTTCAATGAAGACATGTTGGAAGTATTATTAAAGTGTGGTTCTACTTTTGCAGAAAAAATATATAAAGATCAGTTTATATAGCTTTATTTTTTACCTTATCAAAATACACAGAATTTTAATATGCATATATTGTCTGTGACTTAAAATTATAATGTGTGTCTGCATTGCCATTTAAAAATGTCCATTGATTATGTAATGCAATAAAAGAGAATCTTCAAAAATGTATTTAGCAGGAATGGAATCTGTAGTTATCATCATAAATACTGGAATTTGTTTTTAAATTATTGACTATAGTAGGTGCAGTTAAGATAATGTCAGCCTCCAGACAGTCATGTTTAATTGATAGTAATTCATTAACCTGCTTTGAAACATTAAATTATAAATTAAACCAAATCTTACATTTCTGTACAGTTTATTTTGTATGCTGTCTTTAACTTTTATTTCTGTAGATAAAGTATGAGTTAATATTATATTCGACTTTTCTGGAGATTAAGCAGGAGACTTGAAAATGCTTGCAATAAAGAAGAAGAAATGTCTGGTTTAGTTTCTTTATAAATAAAAATCATCTGAGAAGTTGGATTTAAATGTCTGCAAACAGAAGCTACGGAGAAAAACACTCTCAAAGTGAGGGTTTATGTTTGTTGCCAGATAAAGTGAACAACAGACTGTGGAAACAGCTTTCCTGAAAAGTATGGAGCGGAGTGGTTTCTGCCCCCCTTTTGCCCCTGCTGGCCAGGATCCCCCTGCACTCACTGAGACCATAATGCCCAGCTGTAGTTGAGGGGCCTCACCGAACAAGAAGCACAGTATTGTGGTTTCTTAATGCTTTGCCCACCCCTCCCTGATTGTCATACCCAAGATCCATGCCTTTAGCCACATTCCTGAGGTCTAAGCTTCCCCTTTCCATTAGACTCCTCTCCCTTTCCTTTTGGCCAAACTCCAAGCCCCCAGGCCTTCATGGTCTCCTGGACTATGCTGTTTGCACCCAATTCTGTTATGGTGGAGGTCGAGTTACATCTGTGTGCCCACCACTGCCCACCCAGTTAGATCCTGGGCACTGCCTAAAAACCCAGGAACGCCCCATCTGGCCCTGGGGGGGGGGGCGGCTATGGTTTAGCCCCCAATCTTCACTTCCCCCAACCCTGCACCTTACCTCTCTTCTTGTGACCATCTGCCTCGCCACCCGCTGGCCACTGCCATCCCCTCCCAAAGCCTGATGCCAGGTCTCAGTTCCTGGGATTCTGACATGCCTGAGTGAAAGGGTGGAGTCAGTTGAGGACCCCCAGAAACGGCTGCTTTGGACCTGGGCTGGCACTGTCTCTCTGAAGGCTAATTGTTCAACTGAGGTGTCATCACCTCAAGGACCCTCCTCATCCCCTCTTCCCCACCCCCCACCCCCCAGACCCTGGGGAGGGATTGTTAGGCATCAGTTTCTGCCCTGTGCAATTCTAAATTTGGAACTTTTGCCCTAGCTGGTTTGGCTCAATAAGAGTGTTGACCTGCGGACTGAAGAGTCCCAGATTCGGTACCAGTCAAGGGCACACGCCCAGGTTTCGGACTCGATCCCCAGTGGGGGGGCGGGGGGGCGGGGAGGCATGCAGGAGACAGCCAATCAATGATTCTCACCATTGATGTTTCTATCTCTCCTCCCTTCCTCTCTGAAATCAATTAAAATATAGTATATATATTTAGAACTCCCCCCCCCCCACCGCCCCTGCCGCCAAGCAAGCACTTGGGTGACCTTCACTGTCCCAGACCAAACCCCAGTAGCCAACACAGAACGCTACAAAAATGCCAGGGCTGCAGCAGGAAGAAAATGTCACAGGTGAATCCAGTGTCCCAGTGCTGCTGGCTGCTGGTTACTGTCCACTGTTCACACCTGCCTCAGGTGACTTGAATGTGTGACCGCATTAAACCGGATGAGCCAGGAGATTGCACATTGGTATGAGGCTCGGCAGGTGTAAACAGCCAATGCCATCCACCTGTATACATGGGGAATGCACCACCATTTATTTCTCTGGGTCACATCCCAGCTTGATCAACACCCATACATTATTAAGCTTCTCTTTCATGGAGAAATCTTGGAACACAATTTCTCAATTCCTTTCTTGCACCAGAGGATACCACTAAAATTTTAGTCATATTAACGTCCTCAGGGGAAATGCTCACCTTCGTTCATTTTTATTATTCAGGGAGCTATTAGAATCACTCAGAAACATCCAATCAGATAGCAGATTTCTAACTCATCATATATGAGTCTTAAGCCTGACAGAAGCCCCACAGAAATCTGAGAAACTGTTTATGAATCGGGTGAAGAATTTCATACTAAAGACATCCAAACCCACAATTAGGGGGCAGGGGTTATGGCTAAAGGAGGTGGACCTTGAATAAACACTTGCTCGATGTCCAGAGAAATGTACACTCACTGCCCACAACAGATTGTTCAAGGCACCCTGTCTCTGTCCTTACAGCATTTTGTTTGCTCTGTTGACCCATCAGCAA
Organism: Murina feae; assembly: GCA_004026665.1. Classification (NCBI taxonomy): domain Eukaryota; kingdom Metazoa; phylum Chordata; class Mammalia; order Chiroptera; family Vespertilionidae; genus Murina; species Murina feae. The sequence continues at coordinate 69,981 of PVJC01002879.1, forward strand.
GATGTGGGAAATCACAACACCGTGAAAGCCACAGAAGGCCCGCCTTGCGCCCTGGGCCTGTTGACAGACTGTCCTAATGTATTTGTTAAAACTTTAATGAAAATATCGATTCCTATATGTATTACTTATTAAGAGTATATATTATCCGATATACTTCGTTTCCGGCCTATCATCTTTCTTTTCATGCTGATAGCTCTCGCAGACTTGGTGAACGTTCCTAAAACCCACCGAACTTTCTGTAAGAAGTGTGGCAAGCATCAACCCCACCAAGTAACACAGTACAAGAAAGGCAAGGATTCTCTACATGCACAGGGAAAGCGACGTTATGACAGGAAGCAAAGTGGCTATGGTGGGCAGACAAAGCCGATTTTCCGAAAAAAGGCTAAAACTACAAAGAAGATTGTGCTGAGGCTTGAATGTGTTGAGCCTAACTGCAGATCTAAGAGAATGCTGGCTACTAAGAGATGCAAGCATTTTGAATTGGGAGGAGATAAGAAGAGAAAGGGTCAAGTGATCCAGTTTTAAGCTTCATATTCTGTTTGATTATATGACAATAAAATCATGGTATGTTAAAAAAAAAGAGTATATATTATCCTTTAAAGTTAGTTACACAAAATCATAATTGGAGAAAAAATATACTCATCAATACTCATCATTTGTCTTTGTTTTTTATTGTTGTTAATCCTCACTTGAGGATATTTTTCCATTTCTTTTTAGAGAGAGTGGAGGGGGAGAGACAAAGAGATAGAAACACTGATGTGAGAGAGATCGATTGGTTACCCTCCCCAATGGGATTGAGCCTGCAACCTAGGTACACGTGCTGCCCTTGACCGGAATTGAACCTGGGACCCTTTAGACCGCGGGCCAATGCTGTATCCGCTGAGACAAACTGGATAGGGCCTTATTCATTTGTTTTTTACAAGATAGAAAGAAAGGGAGAGGGTTTAAGTAAATTAAGAATAAATATGTCCTCTTGAGAATTTCAGATGGTTTTGATATCTTTAGAAATTTCAAAAGATCTGCTATACACCGTCTCAAAATATGAATTAAATATAAAAATAAACATGCTTTAATTAACTAAGATTTTGTTTCATTTATGGATGATTATAGTTTAAGGTGACCAGATTTTAACATTAGTAAAGCGGGACACCATTGAACGGGGGGTGGGGGGGGGGAGGTATTTTTATTATTATTACTTAAAATATTACAAAGAGTAGTACATATGTCTCTTTCCAAAAATCGGGACTTTTTAAAAATGCCACGGGACACGGGACAAATGGTTAAAAATCGGGACTGTCCCGCCAAAAGCTGGACGTCTGGTCACCTTATTATAGTTCCTCAATCTTTATAAACTAGTTAAGTAAAAAAAAAAAGCATGTGATAAGGGGCAAATGGAGGTTTAAATCTTGACCATGACATTAACATACGAAACCCGAGACCTCACTGTTATTGTCAGCATTTGTAGGTTGTCTTAGGACAGTTAGACGGGTGGGTGGGGGAGGGGCAGTTTGTTTAAAAACAGAATCAGGCAGCACAGAAATGGCCGCCCTACTTGGAAACCTATCTGTGTCTTCTATAGTACTCAGTGGAAGAGCAACAGAAAACAAGCTACCTGCTGCTCACTGTATTCTTTCTCTGAGGTGACTAACAAAGCACCATGGCCTGGGTGGCTTGAACAATGGGAATGGGTTGTCTCAGTCCTGGAGGCAGAAGTCCCAGAGCAGGTGTCAACAGGTTGGTTCCTTCTGCGCCCTGAGGGAATCTGGTCCACGCTCTCCCCCAGCTTCTAGGGTAGCTGGTGTTCTTTGGTGACCCTTGGCTTGTAGACCCATCACTCATCTCTGCCTTCACCTCTGCGTGGCATTCTCCCTGTTCGTGTCTATGGCTAGATTTCCCATGTTTATGAAGACACCGGTGTATTGGATTAGGTACCCATCCTAATGACCTTAGTTTAGCCCAATTGCCTTGGTACATTCTGAGGCACTGGAGGAAGGAGGGAAGGAGGTAAGGAAGGAAGAAGGAAGAGAAGGAAGGAAGAGAAGGAGGGAGGGAGGGAGGGAGGAAAGGAAGAAAGGAAGGAAGGAAGGAAGGAAGAAAGGAAGGAAGGAAGGAAAGGAGGGAAGGAAAGAAGGAAAGGAAGGAGGGAAGGAAGGAAGGAGGGAGGGAAGGAAGGGTGTTCTGTCACCTTTTTTCCTTCATCTCAGATGGAGAGCAGTAAGTGTTTACTAGCTAAGGTGTTATTATTTATTTTGCTCTAGACTTATTTCAAGAGCAATGCTTTAAATGGAGTTTGATCTCAAATGGGAACATTTCAAATACTAAGTCAGAGAAATTGGGGAAAATCTGGAAGGCAGATGAACCTTTCTCAACTGCTTACTGGGCACAGTGACCAAACGGAGCTCCAAACACAACGGAACACAGATGCCCATTCTCACAACCTTCCTGAGGCTGCTAAATGCAACGTGATCGCTCTAGGTCTCCGCGATTGACGTGGGATCTGCAGCAGGTGAACTGGAAAGTCCCTCCTCTCCAGACAGAGCTCGGCACGTGCATGTGCCAAGACACGAACTGTGAACTGTGTGCTCTGAACGTGGAATGAGGGCTGCATCTCCTCACAGGATACCCTCGTGAGAATTACCCCTTAGGTTTCTGCTCCTCCGCCTCACTTTCTAGAGCCCCTTTGTGATGGTAATTTCTGTGTGCCTCACTGGGGCTTTGGTGGCTGTGAAAACCACAGAGAATCACAAAGGACTCATCTAACCATAACAAGCCAGACATCAGCAGGGCACTGCTCAGGACAGTGATAAGCTGAGCTGGGCTTTTGTTCTTGGGGGAATTCATTTCCTCTTGAATTACCTCAACTTTAGAATTAGTCCTAAGATTTTTTTGAACAGCACAGAAGTCTTGGGGTTTGTCCTGTGTATTTTCACTGTGGCCCTGTTCCAAAGCAGTAAGTAAGTGTTCATGGAGAAGGTAAGACAGACTGGGTCTGTTGGTTTGTTGGCACCAGGGAGCTGCCTACCAGTTCCACGCCAGCTCGTGAGTGTAGAACTGAGATGATTACTCGGGATCCTGCGTGGGAAGCCTCCCATGGCAGCAGGTTGGGGTCTAGGCTGTGCTGCTGTGGGATCTGAGCCTGCAGCCTGCAGGCACTCTCCTGCTGGGGTCCGGGCTCGGGTCACTGGCCATTCCCCTCGTTTTCTGCGCCAGTGGTGCTCTCCGCTTGCACATCCTGCACAGCGCTCCTCCCAGGCGAGCCCCAGGGAGGCTGCCTCCTTTTGGACTTTCATCGCTCAATTAGATGATATTTAATCTAGCCTGTCAGAGGGAATCTCTATTATCAGTAGAGATTTGTTCCCCGTGAATGCCCAGTGTCTAGCTCAGGGCCAGGCACCACGTTGCTGCCTGAACAAATCTCATGCCTGGAGGGCTCCGGGCCCCACCCCACCTGCCCTGCCAAGCCAGCATTTTGGGGGTCATTTGCGTTCAGAAGTAGACTGGTAGAACTCCTCCCCTTGTGGTAAGACAGGCTGGGTCTGTCGGTTTGTTGGTGCCAGGGAGCTGGCTACCGGGAGGGTCTTTGTTGCCTTCATGGGAAATGGGGGGGGGGGGCTTTTTAAAAACAGGCATGAAACACCACATTGGCCCACTATGACCTTTTTCTCACAGGTTTTTGGGGGTGTTTCCAGTAATGAGCCCCTCCGGTTTCCTGGGTTCAAAGCTATTGCGTAAGGGAGTTGCCCTTCCATTTAATTTCCTGTCCCCCTCAAACCGCCCCAGACCTTCTCCAGCACAGCCTACCCATCCCGCTGGCTCGGTTGATTCAGGAACCCCTGTGCTCACAGAGCTCGCACCACCTGCCTCCAGACCTCGCAGGAGAGTGTGGTGCCTGGAGACCCAGCATCCGAGGCAGGGGGACCTTGGACCCCAGTGTGCACGCCCAGACGGGGAGCACCCCCCCTCCCCGCGCAAGCTCCCCCATCCTCAGGCGGTGCTGTGGCCGCAGGTCCCGCCCAGGGCAGGGCCCACCCTGCCAGGTCCCACCTGGGTGGTCAGGGCCCAAGCACCGGACCCTGCAGCTCGGGGTTGGCAAGTCCCTGGGCGGGGCTCAGGCTGCACGTGGCTCCTCACTGGTGCGTCTGGCACCAGGAGTCGCCTGTGGGTTTGTATTTATTTTCCTCTCGGCAGGACTCCGTTTTTGTTTTATTCAAACGGGCTGCCCACTTTTACCCACTAAATGCGGACATTTTAAAGCCCCGTTTACAGTTTCTGTCTAGATAAACATTTAGGATGTTTTAGTCTTTCTATAGCACATTCTTAAAAAAAAATAGTTTATTCTAATCTAGATCGTCCGTTTCCCGGGAACCTTGGCAGACAAGAACTGAACGGCACTGCCGGTCTTTTTCCTTTTCTTGCAAACGTGTTCCAGGGAAAGGTATCCAGCAGCCGGCTCCGCGGCACCTGCGCGCCTCTCTCAAGAGGGCGCTTTTGCATGAATATCGAGTGCCCTGGGGTAGCCTTATCCTCACCGATTGCGGAGCCCAGATTTCCTGGGGTTTGACCTTCGTGTAGTGGCGACCGGCTACGGGCAGGCACAGCCTCCTCCCACCCCAGGATGGCCCGCCAGGTGGCCCGGCCCCCGCCCCCTCGAGGGCGCAGCGCGGGCTCCTCCTCCGGGCAGGGCGCGGCGCTCGGGGGAGGACTGCGGTCCATGGGGGGTCCCCGCGCACCCGGGCTTCAGAGGGGACCGAGTCTGGCCCGGTCTGTCGAGGGAGCGGGTGGGACCCCTGTTGTGCAGGTGAGCCCGGAGCCTGGAGTGGGGCCCCCACCCCCACCCCCAAGTCTAGCCTATGCCCCTCCGGCCGTGCGGTCTGATCCGGGGTCGGAGTGACCCCAGGAGTAAAGGCAGGACCCCAGCCCTATAGCTCCTGGCTGACCTTTGGGGGTCTCCCCCTCGCCCTCCCCTCCTGGCTCTGTCACCCGCTCCCTGGACTCGCCCCCCTCCTGACCCCGTCCCTCCCCGACTCCTCCCCCCACCTGCCCTTTACTCCGCCCCCTCCCCTGCCCCGCCCTCCCACCTCCCTCCTTCCC